>CAKNWT010081044.1:0-17787 GCA_932066315.1 Andricus coriarius | reverse complement strand
AATTATGATTATTTCACATGTGTAATAGATCAAATGACAGGTTAAGGTTTATAGATCTTAGCACTTTTTCTTTATTAGGATACAACTGTATTAGATAATTAGCTGTTTTATAATACCTTTTTTAATACGGTCCGTATTTATGGAACGGAGAAACATGGGTGTTTCATATCGACGGACACGTTTTTAACGCTTACTGCTATTTATGGAACAGAGGTACATTTGCAATAAAATGTGTTATTTATTATATTAATATAGCTTATGTTATGTTATTGTTATATAATAGTTGAAATTGAAGTAAAACAAATTAGTTTTCAATAAAAAATGGATTTTCAACTAGAATGGTTGAATTTACAACCAAAAAGATGAATATTCAACTATGAAGATTAATTTTCTACAAAAAAAAATACAAACGAAAGTGATAAATTTTTAACCAACAGTTGAATTTTACAAAAAAAAATATATGAATGTTCAACAAAAAATGGAACACAAATGTTCCACCAAATAATTCAATTTTTTAATAAAAAAGATCAATTATCAACCAAATACTTAAATTTTCATCCAAACAAAGGTACTTTTTCAACCAAAAATAGAATAATTAAATTTTCTGTTTAAAAAAACTAGTGTCTAACAACAACAAAAAAACGAATTTTCAACAAAATAGTTGAATTTTCAACTGGGATAGTTAAATTTTTAGTTAGAAAAATTGATTTTCAACAAGGTAGTTGAATTTTCAGAGATGAATTTTTAAGTAAAAGGATGAATCGTCAACGAAAAAAATGAATTTTTAACAAAGGAGTATAACTTTTAACCAAGGAGTTTAATTTTCAACTAAAAAAGATGTATTCTCAACGATCAATATAACATAATTGTAAAGCCGAAGGAGCTTTGACAAAAGAGAAATAACAATCAACATATTACAGTTGTCGCTGATTTGACCTTTGATTGTAAAAGATCTATGCACAAATGTGGGGGAAGTACAAAGACCGAGCGCGAAGCGGGAGATCCAATAGATGCGCGTCATAGGCGCGCTCAAACTCGCATCGAAGCGAGCTTCGCGCCTAGCGCGCAATGAGAATGTCCTCGCGCAGTAGGCAGATTTTTTGTTATTTTGTTTCTTGGCCTGCTGTATGTGACAAAATCAGAGGCAAATTTGCATTTCTGGTCGATAGATTGAATAGCTTTCAATCGTTAATCAGACAAATGTAATGATTATTGGAAGAGCTAATGCTAAATTTGTGTTGCATTTAACTAAATATTTCATGGATTTGCCAACCCAAAGGTGTGAATTAAAAGTGAACCACTTTTAACAGGTAAACTAATTAACTAACAGCATTTAACTCTGTAATTAGTCTGGTGAAAACCTTTCCGCTTACGGCTTGAAGGGGAACAGTGTGAAGAGTGGTGTATTCAGGGAAGCTCGAATTAGTCACAGATGACAATTAGGCTTCAACTTATTATTGTAATTCAATATATTATTTTGAAATAAAATATAAAATACTGTATTTTTTACCTTTGTGTGAATTCTAAAAAAACTTGAAAATAAGCAGATCCTTGTTTTTAATTCCATACCTAATTCGTACTATTAAAGGATCAAATACTAATTTCGAAACTGCTATTACTAAAACTAGTTCTTCCTTTAATTACAACATTATAAGGAGGCCAGTTGTCAACTCCGTCGCATGTTAAAAGCATTTTATAGTTTTGTGCTTGTAGAGTTTTTGTGAATTGTGGTTCTTCACTTTAAAAGAAACTTTAAAAAGCTTTAATAGGAACTGTGATATATTTCTCGTAAAATGCGTTCAAAACGTCAAACATTTTTGCACGTGACCAGAAACTGTATGAAAATGCTTTGTGCAATGGAATTCCGTCACCCTAGCTTGAGGTTCCGACTCACGAATGCATTTTAATTAGACTTTTCTTTTGAATCTCGCATACATATGCGCACATACGCCTAATTTCCGCATAACCGCATATATATTATATATATAACATATATATTAGGATAGACATATATATTAGGTGTGCAAATAACTTCTACCCATTTTAAGCAACTTTTTTTTATTTATACAAATGTAACAGAATGCAAGTATTAATAAATATAGTGGGCCATTGGCTTCTACTACTCTTCTCCAACGCCCAGGCAATTTTTGATAGTTTCCATGGCGAAAGAAGGCTTGATCTTTTGATGCTTTAAAGTCATTCACCATTTTCCGCACTTCAGCTTCAATTTTAATTTGTTGTTCAGCTAAGCTATTTTGTAACGAGCGAAAAAGGTGGTAATCGGACGGGGCAATATGTGGAGAGTAATTCTGATGTGGCAGAATTTTCGATTGCAATTCTCCGTTGATTTGGCGAACCACGGAACTTCTATGCGGCCTAGCGTTGTTGTGATCAGTTGTGCTGCAATCTTCGTCCATGCCCAGAATATGATCTCTTGTCTTGGATTTTTTTCTCCAAACGGTTCAGTTGAAAATAATAACATTGTAAGGGGAAATTCTGCCACATCCGGCTTACTCTCCAGACATTGCCCCATCCGATTACCACCTTTTTCGCTCGTTACAAAACAGCTTAGCTGAACACCAAATTCAGATTGAAGTTGAAATGCGAAAAATTGTGAATGACTTTATAGCGTCAAAAGATCAAGCCTTCTTTCGCCATTGAATCCATCATTTGATTGAGCGTTGGCGAGGAGGATAGAACTTATTTGTACACCTAATATATACAAGTTCCTGGAAGCTGCATCCTGTTTATTTCAAGCACCATGATCGTTAATGGCATTCTTCAGAATGTGACAATGTATATGTAATTAGGGGTGCTTTGCAAAGTTTCTGCTTAAAAGTGTGGCCGTGAGAGTGACTATGACCGTCAGTGTAATTGACATTACGGTGGGAAGTACATGGCTGAAAGTGAAAATCTCTGGTGCTGCTTTAAGCATAATACTAGCCATTACCGCTTACAGAAGGCACTTAACCCTTGTTACTAGAGTCAACGAGCCATAACCCAGCTGCTCCTTGCGATATTGACTACCTTAAGGGACCTAATCCTGACTCTGCGATCAAAGCCCACATTTTCTCTTACAGCTTTTCTAAATCCAAATAATGCTCTGGATTAAGTGCTATTAGAGGCTCTACTTGAAATTTTGATATTCCAATCTTCTCCAGAAGGATTTTTTCAATACTTGTCTGACTTTTAAACTCTAGGATTGATAGGGTTCATTCAAAAAGAGATTGTTATCAGTATACTATCGCATTACATAATAATGTGTGACATTCCGCAAGGAAATGGTACATAAGTATGTCATGAGATAGAGCATAGATTTAAGTATGATTTTCTCATCAAACCCCTAAAAACGATACATTTTACCTCTGACAAAGTGGGCCTTTTTCTTGCAGAACGTCACATATGGTATGCTATAAGAATAATCAAAATTCTAAAACAATAAAAAAAATGCAAGGGTTTTCCAGAATCGCAAAGTTCGAAAAATCTCAAGATCATCACAGAACATTCTAATTTCTGAAAATTCCGAAATTTACAAAAATTATTCATGGGTTCTTTAACACACCAAAATATTCTAGAAAAATCAATAAAATTATAGAAATTATAGAAAATGTTATAAATAAAAGAATATTACATGCAATTCTAGAATAGATAAAAAATTTAACAATACTCTGAAAACGTCTAAAACATAATAAAAAAAAATTTTAATGCAGAAAATTTAAAAACATTACAGGGTAATTGCAGAACATTTTTGGATAATCTAGAACATTCTACAATTGTCAAGAACATCATTGGATATTCTAGAGTATTTCCGAAAAGTCTAGAACATTCCAGAACAATTGAGAACATTCAGAAAAACTAATAATATCTCAGAACGTTTCGAAATATTTGAAAAATTTCTAGAATATTCTGCAACAATGATTGAAATTATAGAAAAGTTTCAACATTCCAGAACATTGCAGAACGTTCTATAAGGCATCATATTCTAGAATAGTAAAGAATATTCATAATACTCTAGAAAACTCAAGAACATTACAGAACAACCAAAACATTTCATAAAATTATAAACTCAGTATTTTATAGTATTTTCTTTAAGAGAATTATTTTTCCAATGAAAACAAGTACTGTTTACATTTCAGATCATTCTGCAGCATGAATTAGTATTATCATCTTTCCGTTTAATAATTGACATTTAGCACATAAATTAGCAGAAAATTACATGTGTAGAAGAAAATATTGTTGAATCTCAGACATGAGTAATTTCCAATAATATGAATACTGAATGCCATATTTTCCATGATAGCGACTGTACATCACATTGAATTACAGGGCGATAAATGATAATAGCTAATATAGCCGTTGGCCTTACAGAATAATGTAATCTTCTCCTAACAGCGAGGGAGTTGTGTACCTCGAGAGCTGTAAGTTACCTCCTTTCTATTTTCTGACATAAATCGATCGAATGTATGTTTCGAACAAGCCCCTTATCCTTATATACAAGTCCATTTTTATTACATACGTATATTTATATAGTTTAGGGTGGGCCGAAGAAAAATCATTGTTTGAATGTAAAAAATTGGCTGAACCGAAAAGTTGTTGTGTGGAATGAGAGACGGCTTATCCATAAACTTTGAGACTGATGAAAAAATAATCCAGCTTTCCCAAGCGCATTGAAGTTCTAATAGCGAAGAGCGCATAGTTTGTTATATACCTGATACATTTATAAATGTTGAAGATTCTTCTCTGCTCGAATTTTTAATCTATATTATTGTCTCAAATTTACGCTTTCTATCATTTGAAATACCCTTGAAAACTATGAAAATAGTACAACCAAAAATATGTAAACATGTTTTTTTAGACTAATGAAAAATAACAGATTTAATAGCTTTTTTCTGCTTTTTACTTCTGAGTAGAAATTTCCCAAGTGAGCCTACGATTTTTGATGTTGGAAGAAAAATTAAAACTAAGTATTGGAAAATAATCTACTCATTAGTATAATAGCATGTTATAAATTTTTTTGAGAAAAATGCATTTGTTTATTTACAATGTCGGATTAAACATTTCTGCATCGTTTGATTAACAAATTATTATTTCGTAAACTATTCACGGAAAATTTATGAAAATTTCAGGGAATGGTGAAAAATAAATGCATTTAACAATAAAATTCTTAAAAACGTGCTTTTTGTTATTGTTGCTAATTTATATCATTTTTTAATAAACAAATGGCGATTTAACCCTGTTCTACACACGATATTTGAAATTTTTTTCAAGTAGTGGGAAGCCTGAACGCTTAAGATTCAGAAACCGTTTCAACTTTTTTGTGCTCGCTCTTTGGGTTAATGATAAATAATATTGTTTAGCGCCGCGAGCCGCGTGCCGCGATAGCCGCTCGAGAGGCGTGCGCCACAAGGGCATCTCAGCATTCCATGAAGGCACGGAATATTCCGCCAATATACCGTTCATGAAAATTATGAAAATATCTGAAATTCTTATTTTACGTCTAAGGCATATATGGCATACAATAAATTCACCCTGAAATATAGAGTCCCGCCGATACCGCCACAAGCCCCCTTACTGTGAGAGGTCGCAAAAAAATTCCACTGAGCACTAATCCCAAAACCTTCTTGATGTTTCGTAAGATTGATGAAATTGAATTTATTTTTATACTGCGATGCAGCCCCATCAGAAAAGTAAAAATTTCGTGGCAGTCTTGAACCATGCTCAAGCAGGTACAGTTTTTCTCAAGCCTGTCTATTCACGCAATACTAGCCTGGCGCTACACTGGCGCTGTCTAGTTTTTCTACGTGTTTGATTCAAAGCTTTCTGCTGTCTAGTCCCAGTCTTGGCGCTATCTAGGAAATCTTTACGAATTTGAATATACAAAGATTTTAGCTAGTTCCTAGATAGAATCACGGTTTGGACTCATACAAAAATTACAGAGGTGAATTCAGAAAAGAATCATTTTTGAATAAAAGATTTAGGAAATTACAAAACACAATTGCACTAATGTTCAAACAGTAATTAAGTCTACACTATTACATATTTAAGATGGTAAAGAATAATTGTTAGAGGTGATCGAAATCTTAATACAAGAACTGTATTCTTAAGCACAATTTTTTGTTGAATGTTTAAAAACATTTTCTTTCAATTGAATTATATATAGTGAAGTTATAGTAAAGTTATAACTTTATTATAAACGATTTTTAAATTAATTTTAGTTATATATTTGTTGCGTAAATGATCATTAAGCCTAACGTATTAATTCTTTGAAATAATAAACAATCATTGTTTCGTAGCTTAATCGCAAGTAAAATCATACAAAATTTATTTTTTTCAATGATTTATTTACACATCAAGCACTTTTAATGCTTAGAAAATTGTTCCTGTTTTATTGAAATAAATATTAGGATGTAATGATTTGGAATTCAGATCCGACAAAAATGAAAAAAAAATTAAACTTTTAGATGGCCGAGGTGTTAAGGCGACGGGACAAAGTTACAAGAATATAATAGGAAATTCCATCAGAAGTTCGACACCCGGCTTATATACAAGAGACTTACGGAAACTCATTTCTTCATTTTTTTCTGTACAAAAACTTTTTTTATATTTTTAAATAACTGCAAAATTTATATATTGGACTTTTATGGCATAAAAAAGAATTATATAATTTAATTAATAATTATTTTTTATCAAAATAGCCGATCTGTCTAGAAACTAGTCGATCCGAGCGTTACATCCCAGCCTAGCCACTGGACAGTCAGCTTGTGGCGCGCCAGTGTCAAGTCAAGGCGGACTAGACAGAAACGGTACAGCGACACGAAATTTTTCCATACGGGTTTTTTTAATTGCTCAATAACTCTTGAATTGAGTAAATGAACTGCGCTCGTATCGTGAGTCAATTTTTCTGAAATAATGGCGAAACTGTCGTCCTTTTGTTTTCCATTTTGGCAGTAATATATTACGTACGGATGGATAGCGGCTTGATTATTTGCCCAATGATGGCCTTGGATTGCATTTTGCACATGAAGCGTGCAATTTTCTCCAAAATTCATGCTTATCACAAGTTCTCCTTCTTTGATTTCATTATTCTCTTGGCTAAAATACGAAGCTTGCGACTTCGCAAAAAAATCGCGTTTTATAAGAACCGGCAAGCACAAGCCTGTGAACGGCGCCTCCCGTGCGGTCACCGCGACACGCGGCTCGCGGCGCTAAACAATATTATTTATCATTAATCCAAAGAGCGAGCACAAAAAAGTTGAAACGTTTTCTGGAACTTAAGCATTCAGGCTTCCCACTACTTAAAACAAATTTCAAATATCGTGTGTAGAACAGGGTCAAATCGCCATTTGTTTATTAAAAAATGATATAAATTAGCAACAATAACAAATAGCACATTTTTCAGAATTTCATTGTTAAATGCATTTATTTTTCACCATTCTCTGAAATTTTCATCAATTTTCCATGAATAGTTTACGAAATAATAATTTGTTAATCAAACGATGCAGAAATGTTTAATCGGACATTGTAAATAAACAAATGGATTTTTCTCAAAAAATTTTATAACGTGCTCTTATACTAATGAGTAGACTATTTTCCAACACTTAGTTTTAATTTTCCTTCCAACATCAAAAATCGTAGGCTCACTTGAGAAATTTCTACTCTTCTACTACAGTTGGGCAACGACCAGTCCATGAATCAAGGAGTAAAACGCTATTTGGACCTACATTTGGAAAATCAATTTCCTCCAACCAAGTCTTGATGTGATCTGCAAATAATAAAACCAATTATCATTGCTTTTATACAATTTTTAATATAAGTAGATAATGTAATGTTACCTGAGGTAAGTTTTTAAAAATATGTAGGGGTGGTTTACCGCCGCGTAATTTTTTTATTCATCTTGGATAGACTCTATTTTACTTCCTTCGTTATAAAACTAGTTTCCCTTTTTTTTCGTTTATGGAAATTATATATTATCATACACACAAAATAAAACGTGTTTAGGGGTAGCTACCCCCATTAATTAAAAAAATTTTGTTAGGCGAAACACGTCAGCTTTATTTTTGTCTCAAGTGCAAAATATATATTTTTTAAATTTTTTCCTGTGAATTAAAAAATTTTCAGAAAAACTTTAAAAATATGTAGGGGTGGTTTACCCCCTTTATTTTTGTTCTTGAGAAAATTGCGTTATTGATCGGTCATCACGAGGAAACTTTTCCAGTCGGTTTGATCAAAATCAATTTGGTTTTTATAAACAAAACTATACAATCGACACTTGAGACCCCTATCTTTGAGGGGCTGTTTCACCCCCTTAAAGTGTTTTTCCGCAGATAAAAAAAACTACGTGTCTCTCAGTTCTTCGAGTATTACAACATATATCAGGGAGAATCAACTCGGCGAGAGTCACCTGGAGTAGCTTCCTTCTTAGTGCAGTTTATAAATTATAAGCTATATACATTGTACACTTATTACTCATGTTCTGTGATAGGTATACATCTATTTTAACTTTAGCTAGAGTTTATAAATCCCTTTTGTCCCATTGTATATTTTTAACCTTTCAGGCTATCACGGATCTTTGTGTGAACAATTTGTCACGCATCACCTATAAGCAGCCTTGCGAGAATGTATGTGAATGTTGCGTGAAAATTGACAGAAATAAATTTACAGATAGTGCTAATTTTTAAATACATAGGGAAGAGTGGCCATCACTGGGTCACTGTAGACAGTTGGAATTTTCAATTGTTTGGTAAACCATTCACGCAATTTGTTTTAAACTTTGGAAATGAATAAAATATATGTAAACACACAACATTCAAAAGCTTGAGCCATCTAAGTATATTAGGAAATGAGAAAAATGAAAAGAAGTTTTTTTGAGATTATGCTGAAAAAATGTACATTAGCTTTACTAAGTATTTGCACAAAAATATACGGTTTTAAAAATATGTATTATTATGATTAATATTTGTAAGGGTCTTAAATAATAGAACATCCAATAGCATAGAATGTTTAAGGTTGCATAAAAAATGAATATAAATCATTTTCTTATAAGCGATATTTGATCAACACTCGGTAGGACACAATGGGTAGAGCAATTTCCGTGTAACACGTATTCAATAATAATTCTAAGAGTAGGATTTTAATTGCTAAGTAAAATGATGACCCATTCTAGAAACGGCGTATCATTTCCTATATGGTTTAAGTCACTTGAAACCCATAGTAGAATAGTAGCATCAGATTCTGGGTTTTCCTCGTTCAGGAAACGTAAACTGAGTACTAAGTTCGTTTTTTATAACATTTTTACATAAATAGACTATTCTGAAGACTTTTTTTGTAATTTCTTGAAAAATAACTTCGTTCATACACTGTGCAAAATAAAATATGGTGATCGTCCATTTGTGACAAGACGAATTTAGAAACTGTACCCATTTCTTGTATCAAAAATATGTTAAATTTATATAATCAACTGAGCAAATTACTTTGTATCAAATGTAAATATCCTGAAAAAGAAAACAAATTCTTTTGATTATAAATGAAATAAATTTTCCTTTTATAGAAACAAGCTTCCTTAAATTCCATTTCAAAATTAGATTCGAATTATACTTTTGCTATTTTCCAAGAAAGGTACAATAATTTAGCCTTTAATTTGAATTATTTTCTAATTTGTAATCTCTTTAGATTCCAAATATTTTAATTTGAGAGCGTAGTACTTAATAATTTCAGTTCAAAAATAAATTCCTATTTGGAAATGTTGAATTATATATTACATGGAATTAAAATGTAGAGTACCTCAAAAGTGAATGTAATTCAGTAAGTGTGTGGATAGGCGAATGAATTCAGACTGGCCTTTCACCATGCAGTTTATTTTTCGGGTTACTTGAACTGGCGCTTAATTATCTTTAACACTGCCAGCGCTATAACCCATCCACGATAAAAGTTGATATTATACATATTATCCCTTCAGCTCAAATATTACTTTACATAACGTATACATTAAGGTGAAAATATTTGGTAATTCTTTAAAATTTTATTTCGAACAACTTTTTTTCCTAATTATAAATCTTAATCATGCAAAATTTATTTTTAATTGAAAAATCATAGAAAAAGTCTTACGAAAATGTTACATTAGATTATTATCTTGCGTTATATCGTGATTATACGAAAGTTTTTCATAACATTTTTCTTATTTGTTTACATGTAATAAATTCTACAAGTAAAATTTGTTTTAAAAATAATTGCATTGCGAATCGAAAGTTCTAACAATTAAAGGGGAGAATACTTAAATGTATTTACACAATTCAAACCTTCAGACCTGTTCAGAATTAAGTCTCTTTTTTTGTCATTTATTGAAGATGAACTGTTTAATTGTCAATGCTTTATTCTTTACTCCACCCTTGATCTTAATTCCTTGTAGCAGAACTGATGGAATACTATCTAGAATTATTTTTTTCTATTTTAATAGAAAGTTCAAGTGGAATTCTTAATTTTTTCAGAAAATAAGTTGAAGTAGAAACTTGTCATTTTCAAGAACTTCAATTCTGGAGTTTTCTACATTTTACTCTTTTAGTTTCTGCATGTTGAATCTCAAAATTTTTCAAATATAAATATATGAGACCCTCTTTTTAAAAAAGGTTAAAAATGTTTTTTTAAGTCATAAGCTAGAAAACTTGTAAAACTTGAAATTCGTTTAATTTTATGAAATCCAAATCTAAAAATGAAGCAACTTTGATTAAAATTTACAAAGTTGCTCGTCGTCCCGAAGTTCAGAATGAGTAGTCAAATATTTTTCATAGACTTGGCTAGTCGTCCCGAAATTTTGGGGCGACTAGTTCGATCCCTTTCCCAGCTCTGCCAACTTTTTGTGACGACTAGACGCAGTCTAAAGTGTAAAATTTAAAGGTATGTTAAAGATTCAAAAATCAGATTTGTTGGTACTATCTCATATAAAATTTCCTGACCCATTTTTCATATATTTTGTCCTTTGCCTATGAAAATTTCCATTTTAATTTGCAATGCGAATGAAAAAATTCGCAAAAAAATGAATCAAGGTGGGTAGCGATGCATCGGAAAGCAATAAATAATTATTCGGTACATAGACCCTTGAGTATACATGTAACAATATTTCAAAGTAATGTCAAATGCAGAGAAAGAAGATATTACTAGGCCGATTGCTTTCTTTAATGGGTCGTTATTTATGCGACAATTCGCACAGTAGTATGATCAGTTTCGGTCAGCCAGAATGGAAATTGATTAGCGTAGAGAAATACGTCAAAAATGTATTTTTGCATAAATAAACCATTCATCTTTCTCACTTTCAATTATGATTGTTTATAAATAATTATGCTAGAATATCCTTAAAAATTCCAAAAGATTCCAGAGCAGTTTACTCCAAAATTCCAGAATAATATAGAGCGTTGTAGAACAACTTAGAATTTTTCAAACCATTGTAGAATATTTCAAAACATCTTCGTAAATAAAATATTCCAAAATATTTCTAAATTCTATCTTTTCTTCGAAATACTCATTCTTAACATTACTATTGTTGAAAGGGTTGTTAGAAAATCAGATACTGTAAAGAATTTTTCGTAGAAATAGCAAAAGCAATGCAGGATGTTATGTTATAGGTATGTATACATTTTTATACACTGTTAGAAATTTCTGTAGGAATTTTCAGAAACGCGTCACTAAAGATGCAGAAACCGTTTCTAAATTTTCCTAAACTGTAACAGAAATTTCAGCAACGGTAACTGCATAACGCTTCAGTCACATGTTTCAGAAAATTCAGTTACAGTTTAGGAATTTTCAGTTACTGTAACTTAAAATTTCAACGGGTTATACAATTTTTTTGGTTCATTAATTTTAATACAAAATATGTAGTCTATATTTATCCTGAGAATATAAATAGTAAGCAAATATGAGTGAAGTTAATACAAACGACTTCTCATGTATATTTCTGTTATAATAGTGCGTATTAGTTATTTGCATACAAACTTCGCTCGTACATAGACTTACTATAATTTATATTTTTAAGACAAATAGACACTGCAAATTTATATTAAAATTAATGAACCAAACAATATCCGTTCCTTGATCTACTTTGTAAATCAATAAATGAGCGCAATGAGAGAGAAAGAGAGCATCCGATTAAAAATAACAGACTTAACCTATCTAGCCAGGAAGGTGTCATTTGACGTAAATAGCAGACTCACCATCCATTTGGAACCTGGATCAAATCCTTTTCAATATTGAATTATTCCAATACATTTTGCACTTTATTGCCGCCGATTTCCACTGAACCACCATGCTTGGTCTCCTCAGAACGCGATCAAGAAGCAACGAGTGCGCATGCAACTGCGCACTTCCTTCGGTTACGATAACTTATTTCTGTTACCGTTTAGGAATTTTGAAAAACTATTTGTAATTTTCAGACACCGTTTCTGAAGCTTAATGAAAATTTAGTAAATTTACTATAAAAGTTACTGAATTTCGTTTCCAGCAACATAATTTCGTAAATCCCAGTTACTTTAGTACCTTAAATGTGTCGGAAATTTCCGAACATTTCTAACAGTGTAGTAAGGTAATATCCATATCTGTTTTAAAGTTTGTCAGTCCTTCGAATCATTTAATGAAGTTTTTTATTTATAAAAAGAGGCGATATTAATGATCATATAATGCTGCTTGGCCGCCTGAATATGGAAGTGTACAAATATTTATCATTATTAAGTGACAGGTAATATTATGAACCGTCAAAGCAATCGTCATTTCACACCCTCATTCACTTATGTACAGGTGCACATCGATTGCACAAGTGAATAATCTGCCGTGTCACTTGAATAGCTCGTTTTAAAAAGCACAGTATGTAAGCATCAAATCCTCTCAGTTTTACTTCTTGCTAATTACTTATATTTATAGTTTATTTTGCACATTTTGTTATGTAATAAAAAAATATGAAGAAAATCAGTTTCGTATTACTTGCTTAAAGAAGTACGAAAAATGAATACTATGAATTTTATTACATTTAAATGATCAGTTAAACTATAACATACATTCCAGAATATTATGGAATATTCTACAATTATCTAAAAACGTTCAGATACATCAAAGCCTTTTTAAAAAATTATTTTTCTCAAGATTAACATTATCACACCTATGGCCACGCCTGACAACCTGAACCTGTCTGATGTCGTGCCGCAGGGAACAAAGAAATCACGTCAGGCCTACGAAACCCTGGTTTTTCTTGAGGACTCACAAACGCATGTATAGGAGTAAAATCAAAAAGTGGATAATATCATGTCCCTGGAATATGCCGTGCACAGACAGTAGCTGAACTCATTTGAGTCAGATATGATCCCAAACATGAGACACAGCAATTTTCAGTCAAAAAGAATCTTAATTAAGTTGTTACACAAATGAAAATGACATGATGTTGCCTAAGCTTACGTTTTTTCTGTGTATTTGACAGAATCATTTTTTAAATACAGGATTTTAGTAGATCTTTTCCCCACAATGCCTTTCGACAGAATTATTTGTAATTTAAACGGTATCAAAATAAATTCGATTAAATATAAGTCCCTGACTGCCTTTTTCAAATTATTGGCGTTATATCTTTTAAAAAAAAGCTTAAGATCGAGCTTAAGGTATAATTGTTAAGTGCACGTATTATTTCAAAAATAATTACAGAATTACAAACAGAAGCTTTTTTTATGTTTTCAATTATAGCTTCACAGTTACTTCAAATGTACTTCAAATGTCTCCAAGTTTTTATGTCGTCCGACAACAAAATATTTTGTAATTCACATTATGGTTTAAGAGTTTAATTTATATATTTAAATTGGTTAGTAATTGAATATTACAGAATATATTTCAAGTTTTGAAAAGTTAATTACAGTTCAAGTGTCTTCATTTGACAAAAAAAAACAATTTTGAAACCCAAAAAAGATCCTACAACAATACGGTGTGATCCGGAAACACATGTTTATTATTAGAAGAACAATATTTGGAGGTGATTTTATAAAGAAAATATCAATAAAAATACGTACTTCTTTCCTGCAAAACAAATAATTGTTAGGTTATTACCACGTAAAAATATACTTCAAAGTAACAAACATTTATTGGATAACCTCCTCATCCGGTAAAACAAAATTTATTATCATTGAGTAAAATTATGTGTAGTAAGAAAAGTAATTGCTATTCTCATTATTATTCAGTTTAAAAATAATTTTAAATGTCCATAAAGTTATTTGTGTTATCAATTAAATGCCTCGATTTACCTATATGAAGACTCTACAAGCAAGTATAATTACTATTTCGCCATACAAAAATATTTTTAATGACATATATTAAATATTTGTCATTAGATTTCTAACAATTGAAATTTTAAATTGGGGCCTACTTCTTCATCTCGCTTATAATTATGTTTACAGTTACTGTGATTAATATGAATAAAAAAGAAAACATTTTATTTCGTTCTGAAATAGTTTAAAAAAAAATTGTAATTGAATAATATTAAACTTTTTATTTTCACCCACATACGAATTTTTAGTACTTTCATTAATCGATAAAGTTATTCGTTCAAACGTTTGGACAATTTTAACTTTGTACACAAAATGGGTCAATTTGTAAATTAAAATGTTTTACAAGTGACCCATTTTAAATCGAATATCTTAAAACATTGAAAATATACTGTCTAAAAGTCTTCAAAATTGAAAAGGATTAAAAATTGTACGATTTTGAAATGAAATATTTTCGGAATTAAGCCATTTCAATTTTGAAATAAAAAACAACATTATTCTTCTTGCTTAAGATACAGTTTACTTGACCAAAACAGGAAACTTAATATTTCAAGCGACACACCTATCAAATTAGCGGAGCAAAAGAATTTCGACGCGTTGATTTAAATTGACCATTATACCAATTATAAAATATTTTGAAATTGTTAAAGTAATATGAATCATCTCTTATTTTCTCGTGTTTGCCAAACAATTAGGATAATAAGATTTACTTCTACCTTTGATATGACCTTGCAGTGAACATTTTGTTCCTCATCTGTGTGACGCGTGACATAACTTTCGTTATAAGTGTTACGGCCTCGTCTTCTCCGCTTCTCGATCATATCTAGCGGTTGCATTATTCTGCGTGTGACCCCACATGTGTGTTCTAAAGAGCTGGAAATAATTCAATGAGATTTCAAAATTCGAATTTATATGCCTAAATGCAAATGTTGGTTAATTTAAAGTTAATTTCTTTAAAAAAGTGATTTTGAAAATAAAAGTCTAATTTTGAAAGAATGTCATATAGACAAATAATTGTATAAGGGACTGTTCATAATCTTCGTCATTATATTATGAGGGGGGGGGGCGGCAAATGATATTTTTACATGGAAAATCGTCACAATTCCAGGGGGTTGTAAAAATAATCTCAACAATACTTTGATTTAGCTTATCGACAGCCAACTACTTTTTTCTAAGCTTGAATATCCCTATAAATATTATGAAGTTTTGAAAAACTGGAAAAACAGGAACCCGAATGAAATTTAAAAAAAATGTATGGAAACTGAAAAATATATTATGGTTTCAAAATAAATATTTCAAATTAGAATAATACTATATTTCAAGATATTATCATTATAAATAAGTGAAACGTCAATTTTATGCACAGAGATAAAAAATACGCGCTTATAAACACAGATTGTAGTAAAATGAATTAAAAAAATTGTGGCTTTAAAAATTCATTTTTAAATTACAGTAATATAATTTTAAATATTGAAACGAAATTATGCTGACACGTTAAATAACGAGCGCAGATTAGCCATGATGATCAGGAATTCACTGTGATTTGATTTTCGATTAGATTACAGCCGAACGCAATTTCATTAGTTCCTCTAACCCCTTTTCTGCGTCGCATATAACACAAGAGGTGCCGTGCTGTATAGTTTATATGCGAAACATGCGCTGAGTTTAATTAGTTGCAATATAAACTGTAATATCACGGTACGCTTTACGGGAATTGAGTTAAATTCAGCCAAGCTTAACGTAATTTTTGAAACTCTTTTCGGTAAAACCACTATACTTTATTACAAAAAACTCATTTTGAATACACGAGGGTGTTTAAAAATCAAAATATTTTAATGTAAATTGTTATAATTATATTTTGTTTTGTCATATAAACGAGCGACTAAAATTGAGCTTTGACTACATTCAGAGAATTAGCATAGAAATGATCAACATCTTTCAAAAAGTGTGAAAATGAGGGAAAATAGATTAGAATAATAGAACATATAATAGTGTGCAAGTACCAGAATTAAAATTTAGAGTAAAATCAAAGGTAATCGCGCTTCAAGATCACATGCAGTTTAAAAAATATTGATCCTCGAATTCCATTCAATTATTAAAAATTTGCATTTATCTCAAAAAGATTCTTTTTGCAGCAAACATTATTTTAATAATAAAAAATATTTATAATTTTTGAAAAACATAACGGTAAAAAATGCATAAACAAACCAGCGATATTTATCCTTCATCTAGCTACTCATATTGTTGGAAACGAACCAACAATATGTAAAAAATTATAAAGTAATTTATTTGAACCCGAATTTAGTTTAAATATTTTTATTAATTAATCACATAATTAAATCGTTGAAACAAAGATATTATACAGTCGAATTAAGAATGTTGGAAATCTGAATATGGTGTTAACGCCATATAATAGGATCAATTTTTTAGCTTACAATTAAACAGATTATAAAAAATAGTTTCTAATCTTTTGCAATTTTTTAAAACTTGGATTAAAACTTAATTCATTTCTGTATATGTCTGACGAACCAAAAATTTGTACGTGAAGTTTCGATTTTGGATGACATCTGAAACTCATGACGTCACATAGCTAATTCAAATATATGAAAATCCTTGAATCGTGCTTACGGTTGTATCAAAAATAATAATGAGTTTAATAAAATATATTTCAGTCTTATTGATTTGATTTTACAGTAGTTTTGAGTTTGAACTACAAAACCGACAAGAGGACGATGCTTTTGTTTCAATACAACTTTTTCTCTTATTGTCTGCAACTCGATTTTATTTCCAAGAAATCCATTGGATTTTTTGCAAATACGTTCAAAAACGTTGATATCCATTACAATTTAATTATTTTGTTCTATTACATTACATTTCATTCAGTTTCAGCGGATAAATGGTTGTAATTCATTGAGTCTGTTGAAATTCTATGAATTTCTTTCAATTCCCATTGAGTTCAATGTCATTGAATTGCATGGAATTCCGTTCAATATTGTTAAATTCATTCAAACATTATGGATTTCTTTTGAAATTGATGGAATTCCTTTTCAATTTCTTTTAATTTTACTGAACTTCATTTGATGTTTTCAATTTCGTTAAATTCCAATGACATCCATTGATGAACGCTACAAAAAACAATTCTTTACAAAAACGCTCAAATTGCTATTTAAAATAAAAATTACGTCATAGAAAGTGTTCAAGTTTAATATTTTCAAGGCTGAAAATCCTAATTAAGATTAAGCTCTTAGGTGGTTAAGTTAAATATTTTCAAATTTTTAATCTGCTCCTTTAAAATTGAATTCAAAACAACGCATTCTAAAAGGTACATAAATTATAATATTCAAATTTGTAGAAAATAATTAGGGAATACGAAGTGTCTAATGTTATGGAAAATTCTGCAATACTATTCAGTGCCTAGAAAATATTGAAATTTGAGTTATTAAAAAAGCTGTGTCTAGTCTCACCGAAATTTGGTGAGCACTGAGCATAGAACAAATATTTTCGG
>CAKNWT010081020.1:0-12595 GCA_932066315.1 Andricus coriarius | reverse complement strand
TTTTCGGGAAAAATATGCTACTTTCGCCCCGCTTATCAGGGGCAAAAAGTGGGGTTTTCAGTCGGGTGTGGAATAAAGTTATATTATGAGCTGCACATAGGGTACCATAGGGACCAAATTTTAAAAATAGGGTACTTTAGGGACCTTAACTGTATATAGGGTACAATAGGGGATATAGGGACCGGTCTATTTGGCCTGCAAGTGGATTACCAGTTTCGATAACCGTGCGGTCCAGTAGATTACGAGAGTTTCCCTCTGGACTCATTATTTCCTTTTTGCAGCATGATGAGAGCTTCATAATGAGACTCACCTAAAACAGAAAAAAAAGAGTAAATTAGTAAAGCTTGTTCGGTGCTATAGGACTATTAGGGCGCTATTTGGAAACTTTGAAGATCTTAATGAAAGGACTGGGCCGAAGTTTCATGAAGCGTAACAAAAAATCGTAATCTAATCGCTCTTTAGGGTAAGATGAGAATAAGCAGGCGCTATTTTCTGATCGCGATGCTTAAACGTTGAATGAGCTATTAAAGTTAAGTCAGTGTATTGGGTTCACGTATAAAGCGGGTCACGCAACGACAGCGCCAACAAGTTAATACCGTTACGCTATCGCGAGATTCACTTCCGGTGGAGGTTTCCTCTTCTTGCCTCCTCGCGCATGCCGGAGTTCATTACCCAGGAGGATCAACGGCTTTACGTTTAAATCTACAGTTATCTACCTGTCTATCGCGCTAATTAGGGTTTCGTCCTCGTAAACCTCATTAAGATCATAGTCTTCTGCCCTTTCTTATCGATTCTTTATGCTGACTCTCGTTATATTGATATCCCCTGGGTTGCTACAAAATCACAATTTTGAAATTCCCTGACCTTCCCTGAACAATTTTTTATTTTCCTGCCTGTTATAAATTTTTCTTTAAGCAGGGATCACAGCGCAAAAGGAGCTCAAAAAAGGGGAAATAGGGTAATTTGCTCACGAAAAAGGGGAAAATAGGTGAAAGATTAAACATTTATTTGCACATGTCGAAAAGAACAAACAACCTTTTTATAAGAAATGTTATATTTTTAAATAATTTTCAATGATTTTTCCATAATTTCTGTCATTCAAGACTTTATTTTTAAACATTGGATATACTTAGGTTGTTGTAAATTTATTCACAGTGATATAAAAAAGTCAGAAAAAAAATTAGTTAAATACGCAATTTTAATATGTTTAACATCGTTCTCATAAATATTTATTTTCAAGACTTGCAGGGCTCAGAACTAGTTACTTTTTAGTAACTTAAATACTTTTATGATCCGCGGTTACTAAAAAGTTACTTTTTTATGAAAAGGTTACTTTTGGTTAAATTTTTTTGCCCGAAATAACGAAATTAATTCATTCTTTAATCATATTATTTAAAAACTTGCGAAAAACGTAAAAATTCCAATTTTTCCAGTAAATTTGACGCTTTAGAGCCGGGAAAATGATAGAATAACAATAAAATAATAATTAGTTTGTATGTAAAATGTATTTAAAAAAAAGGCTATCAATTGATTTATTATTGATTCAAGATAAGAATTCCATTTAGCTAGAATTGCTAGTTTTTAATTTAAAATTTAAATCTTTTTTGTTGAAATTTGGTTAAAAGTTGAACAATTTTTGTTAAAACTACATTTTTTTCTTGAAGATTCATCCTTTTAGTTGAAAATTCGTATTTTTGGTAAAAAATTAATCTTCTTGATTGAAAATCACCCTTTTGTTTAAAAATACATCATTTTATTTGAAAATTCATCTTTTTGGTTAGAAATGTACTTATTTTATTGCAAAGTAGTCTTTTTCGGTTGAAGATTCCCCTGTTTTCGTAGAAAATTCAACTATTTGGTTAAAAGATAACTTTTTTGTCAAAAATCCGTATTTACTGGTTGAAAATTCAACTGTTTCGTAAAAATTGGTCTTTTTGGCTTAAAAACTCATCAATTTGGTTGAAAAATAACCTATTTTGTTTTTAAAAAATCGTCTTTTTTAAATGAATTCTACTGTTTTTGATATTAAATCAAGATATTTTGTGCTTATTATATCAAATATTACATTGTTCGGTGATAGTTCATCTTTTTTATTCCGAAAAATTCAACCATTTTGTTAAAAGTTGAACTACGTTCTTGAAAACACCTTTTTTGTTAAAGACTCATAATTTTAGTGAAAAATTCGTCTTTTTTGGTAAAAAATCTTTCTTTTTGGTTACTTTTTTGCCACATTTTTGTTACTTTTCGGTTACTTTTCGGTTACTTTTTTGAGAGAAGTATGGTTATTATTTTACTATTTTTTTAAGCTTGAGCCCTTAAGATTTGTCATTTCTTCATTATTCTAATTAATACTTTCAAGGTAAATTTAAAACTACACTCTTAAGTAGAGCAACGTAAAAATGCTAAAATTAATCGAATCGTTTGATCTAGGGATAGCAATTTGTGGGTCGACATCCAAAACAAGTTGAGAAAAAAAATTTTTGTAGTCGGTTAATATCTTCTGTTCTCTTTTTTAAATTTACAATTAACAATTTTTTTAATTCATAAATAAATTTTGCCTTACTTAAATTTTTTGAAAATGTACAAAAATATGTTTTTTGGAGTGATTCGAACCTGAAATTTCTTCACCTTGAACCAAAGAAACAATTTATTATTTTTTAGTCATGGAAAACTTTATGTTTTTGGTGTTTATAACGTTCTAAAATCGCAAAAATAAAAATGAAATCGCAGAAAACCTAAATCACGACAAAAGTTTTTTTTTCCGAAAGAGCAAAATGATACAATGTTTCTTTGGTTCAAGCTGAATAAATTTCAGATTCGACATATTCAACTTTTTTTTAAATGTGTGCATATATGATTCAACCAAACAAAAAAATCTTTTTGCACATGTTCAAAAAATTGCTTTGAGCAAAACCTTTATTTTTAAATTTCTTAAGTTTTTATCATTGTTCACTAGTAAAAGCTGTGAAATTAACAAATTCTTCATAAGTTTTGAACCAATAGGAAAAATTCATAAATAATTTATTTAAGTGCTATAATTGCTTGAATTATTATTAAATAATGGGTAAAGCTACCACTTTCATAGAATGTTCCGCGTAATTCAAATATTTTATTTTCAAATATCGTATATTTAAAGAGAAAAGGGGAAAAAGGGAAAGTTTTTTGAGAATAGGGGAAAAAGGCCTAGTTGATCTGGTTGGGCCCAGATGTGGTGCTGGTTCGCCTTTCATAATCAAAAATTGCCTCAGTGTCGAACGGAAAACATTTTTTCGCACATTTCCAAAAATAAACTGTATGTTTGAAAATTTAACAAAAGCAAAATGAACATTAATAAAAATGTTTTTTTTTTCTCGCCATCTATTTAAAATTGTTAAATCCTATAGCAAAAAAAAAATTTCTACAAAAAAAAAGTTGAATTTTTAACAAAATAGTTGAATCCTCAACCAAAACAGGTTAATTTTCAATCTAAACAGATTACTTTCTCTACAAAATATTTTTAATTGGGTCACCAATTAATTAATAACCAAACTTTAATCAATAATTTTTAATCACAGAGACTCTAATCATTTTTCTGATATTTATATTCGCTTTCGACACGTAAAAAACCACATGAAGCAAAAATTGGAATACGAAAATCTCATGCATCACGAAGCCGCAATTTCGATAATAACGAAATCTCCGATGTTTCCGGTAAATGTAGATTGTTCATCGGAGAATGATAATTTGCACCGGGAAAATCGCTTTTTGCCGTTACTGAAATGAATCAAATAACCGATAATTCGAAACGCACTGATTTCTCTGCATTGCAAACACACGAGCTTTTTTTTGCGAACTTGCTCGACAAAAATTAAAAAAGAGGATGCAAAACGAATGATGATTTTAAATTTCCATCATTTTCCAGTTTTCCCCCGGTCAATTCTTAATTTTTCCCGATCAATTTAAAGGAGTTCAAAAGATTTCATTGATTTCAATCATTTCAAAGAATTTTTAAAAATTTTAAGAGATTTATAAACATTTTAAAAGATTACTTATTTGGAACAGGGAATTTTGAAAAAGAATTATAATTCTGATTTTAAAAATCAATGTGCTTGAAGTTCTGAACGTTCAAATGAACGAAATTTTTTTATTGATGACTTTGTTAACAACAAATAGTGATCAAATGTTTGTTTATTTATATTGAAAATAATTTAATATTGAAACAGAATTATAATGCATATTTTAAATTGCAATTGGAACAATATTTATGGGTGAAATAGAAGTGGGGAAAAATATTTCGTTCATTTGAACGTTCGGAACTTCAGGTACATTAAAAATCAGATGATTTTTGGTCATAGAATTACAATTCTGTTTCGAAATAGAGAATTTTGTAAAATTAAATTATTATCGTATTATAATTCTGAAGAGGGACTTTTTAAATTCCTTTCTCCTAAATCAGAATGAAAAATATTTTCCAAAATTACCATTCCATGTCAAAAATTTGCTGTTCCAAATCAAATAAAATTTTTTTACGAAAATTCCCTGTGTTACAATGTTTAATTTATAATTGTCTGGGGAAATCACTAGTTCGAAATCGAAATTTTTTTATTCTTTACGCAAATTCCCTGTACCAAAGTCTAAATTATAATTCTTTACGGAAATTCTGTATTCCAAATCATATTTGAATTTATTTCCAACAATTCTCTGTTCCAAGTCAGAATTATATTTATTTACAACATTTTCTATTATAATTCAGAAATATAGTAACTCTCTTTTTCTAAAATTTGGAAGGGGGAAGTTTCAAATTCTGGCAAATTTTTATTTGCAAAAGGAAAAGTTCTGATTTGGAACCAGGAAGTTTCAAAATCTGACGATTTCTGATTCGGAACAGGGAGTTTTCTTATAAATGTTCTTTTTATAAGTCAGAATTAAAATTATTTCCCAAAATTTTCCATTCCATGTAAAAAATCACCTGCTTCTACACAAAATTATGATTCAAAATTTTCTGTACCAAGTCACAATTAAATTCATTAAAAAATTTTCCCGTTCCAAGTCAGAATTTTGTATATTTATAAAATTTTCTATAGCAATTCAAAAATATAGTAAGTTCCTTTTTCCATTTTGAAAGACAGATGTTTCAAAATTCTGATGAATTCTGACTTGGAACTGGGTTTTTTTAAATCTTCTTCTGAATTACAAAAAATATTTCTTTCCAAAATCCCGTTCCATGTCAAAAAATTCCCTGTTTTGAGTCAAATTTTGGTTATAAATCAATTTTCGATTAAGGGGTTTCATCGGTATGGTCCAATAAAAAAAGAACGATTTTAGGTGTCAAACATCGTTTATCAAAAATTAAGATTATAATTCTTTTAGAAAATTTCCTTTGCTAAAGAAATAAAATTAAAATTCTTTATTGGAATCCCCTGTCACAATTTTTTGTTGCATAAATTTTCACTAGTTTTTTTTTTCTTTACAAATTCCCTGTTCTAACTCACAATAAGAGTAAATAAAAATATGAAACTAATTTCAATTTGAATATTAGAACATTCAAGTGAAAAAATCCCGGTCACTAACTCAAATTCCCGGGTTTTTCCCGGAAAAAATTCCCGGTTTGCCCGATATTCTTGTCTGGTAGGCACCCTGATGAAGATGGATTAAAAAACTGCAAACAAATGGCTTTTCGTATAATTACTTTAAAACATGACATTGAAGAAAAGGAAATAATCTATGAAATTAGCAAAGTGAGATTTAATTAATGAAACTTTGTACATGATTATTATGCACCTCCGCTATTGTGGAAACAGAAGTTTCTGTCGACAACGCTGCGCATGCAGAGAATTTCCCTTCGGCTAATATGTGCTTTACATTAAATTCAAAAGATCTGATTACTCCCTAAGATTAAATTACAGGATTAAATCGCACGAGGGCCAGACGTTGTTGCATACTAAGTAGGTATCGAATACACCAATGGGAATAATTTGCACTTAACTGCAATAAAACGATAAATCACGCCGCATAATCGATGGAGGATCCCTACTCGAGACTTTAATTATCATAATTGCGGCCAGAGCTTCTCTATTCCTTTAAAATATCCTCAGGTGGGATTCAAAGAAGAGAAAGAGGAACGATATTCCCGAAGGATTCGAGATTTATCGAACAATCTTGTGTTGTAAAGGAAAATTATTATATACTTTTATATTATTATACATGGGATTTAAATTAATTCTTGTTTTATTAAAAAAAAACATGTTTGGAAATACAAGTAAGGATCTGGCTAGGCCCTGACTAGTTTTCCTTGTTTGTAGTCAGGCACTAGTCAGAATAATTAGAAGGAATTCGCTCTAAGGAAGATTACACAGTACCTAACCAGACTGACTAGACAGTTCCTAATCCGGATGACTCGATAGTTCCTAACCACGCTGTCTACAGAGTTCCTAACTCTAACAGGTCTAACTAGACAGTTCCTGATCTAATTGAGTCTGAAGTTCCTAATCAGTCTCATTAGACAATTCCTAAACAATTGACTAACACTAAACAGTTCCTAACCAACTGACTAGGCAGATCCTTATCAAAAAAAAATATTATTTACCAAAAGAGATGAATTTTAAACCCAACAAGACGACTTTTCAACAAACGAGTTAAGTTTTCAAGCTAAAAAGTCGATTTTTTAGAAAATAATTGCCTTTTAATCCGAAAAAAGCAATTAATAACAAGAAAATTGATTTGAAAATAAGAAGATCAATTTTCAACCAAATAGTTGAATTTTCAAGCAAAAAAGATGAATTTTCAATAAAATAGTTGAAGGTTTGAACCAAATAGTTAAATTGTTAGGCCATAAAAAACTAATTTTTAAGATGACAGTTAAATTTTTAACAAAAAAGGTAATGTTCAACTAAAAAAGATGTACTTGAAGTTCAGAACGTTCAAATGAGCGAAACATTTTTTCCCAGTTTTATTTGATCAAAAAAGATTGTTCCAGCTACAAAATAAATAATGCTTTCGAAGTTTATTGTGTAATCTGTTATTTGCAATAAAAATTGTATCAATATTTCAGCGATGTTTCCAGTTTACAGAGCCATAGTAAGATTTTCGTTCATTTGAACGTACAGAACTTGAAGCACATCTAAAAAAGATCATTTTTCTACCAAAAATGCAATAGTTTAGTTTTCAGTTAAAAAAAAAAAATTATATTTTAGGACACCTGAAGTTCTGAATAGTTGAATTTTCGGTTTAAAAAATTAATTTTTAATACAAAAAAAATCTTCAATAAAAAAAAATAATTTTTTTAGCAAAGTATTTCAACATTCAACCAAGTAGTTGAATTTTCAAACAAAATATTGGAAGTTTCAACCCAAAGAGACGAATATTTTCAACAAAATATAGTAGACTATTCAACCGAAAAGAATGAAATTTTAACCAAAAATATGTAGTTTGATTTTCTTATTGGGTTCTATTAATTCAAATCGTATTTAAGCAAAAAACGGGAAGAAGGAACCAAAATAGTTTGAACTAAATAGTTAAATTTGTAGGCCATAAAAAACGAATTTTCAAGATAACATTTAAATTTTCAACAAACAAGTTAATGTTGAACTACGAAAAATCGGTTTTTAACCAAAAAATATGACTTTTCTACCATAAAAAAATGAATTTACAATCCAAAGGAACGAATTTGTAACAAAACATTTGAATTTTCAACTAATAAAAGATCATTTTTCTACCAAAAATGGAATAGTTAAATTTTTAGTTTAAAAAATTATATTTCAGTATATCTAAAGTTCTGAATAGTCGAATTCTCAGTTAAAAGAATAAATTTTCAATTAAAAAAAAATGTTTGGCACAAAAAAAATTTTTTTTAGCAAAGTATTTCAACATTCAACCAAGTAGTTGAATTTTCAACCAAAATATTTGAAATTTCAACCCAAAGAGACGAATATTTTCAACAAAACATAGTAGTCTATTCAACCGAAAAGAATGAAAAACCAAAAATACGTAGTTCGATTTTCTTATTGGGTTCTATTAATTTAAATCGCATTTAAGGAAAAAACGAGAAGAAAGAGAAGTTCCTTGAAACCAGGGTAAAAATTTTTTTTTTAAAAAGACGAAAAGATGGAGGGGAAAGAGTGTAAAGTCTGAATTTATAAATAATTTTTTAAATTCCACTTTCTCTCTACATTCTAAACATGAATCACAAATAAATTTCGAATAATAATAGTACTTGTTATCGATTTAGGACACATAATATGAGTGTCACGCTACTAAAGGTCTAATTGGGGACATTTTTACGGTAATTACCTCTGACATCTGCTCGGTTAGTATTAATTATTATTATGGATAGCACGGGCAATCAGTTTTGTCAGTGCAGAAGGGGGTGGTCGCCATGTTTATGTATCAGCAGCATTCATTATGCAAGCGGAATGCAACCTTCCTCCCTCTCACCCTTCCTCTTCTTTATTTCATTCCCTCATTCTCTCTCTCTCTCTCTCCCTCATTCATCCCTCATTCCCTTTTCAGACTGCGCCAGGCGCGCTAATCGATCGCTAAGTTGAGGACGAGGTTCACTAGTTCCCTCAATTCCGCTTTCACGTCGCTTAAAATTACACCAATGAAAGCCTGTCCTTAAAGGTCCATTGAATTTCCACCGATCCTCTTGAATTTTCCCTTCTTCATCCATAAACCACGACACCAAGTCAAACTCCACTCTCAACTTCACAAATGCCATACATTTACCATAGAAATCTTACGTGCAACCGAATAAAGACCAAAAATATTCCAGCTAGACAATTATTTAAGCATTTAAATGGATTTAGTTTTTTTTTATTTGATGGAAATAAATCAAGATTATGCCAAATAATAATGCGAAAAAATAAAATGATTCAAAGTCTCCCTACATTCCCCTATTTTCCCTCCCCTCATCAACCACTCAATTCCCCTAGTATCCCTTCCCCTGCTCTTATTTCCCCTCACTTCCGTACTTCCCCACCCATTATTACGCCTACTTCCCCTCCACTTATTTCTCCTCACTTCTCCTACTTCCCCGCCCTTCACTTCCCCACTTCTTATTTTTCCTCACTTCCACTACTTCCCCTCATATACATTTCCCTAATTTCTTCTACTTTACCTCCTCTCAGTTCCCCTCCAATCATTTATTCTTACTTCCCCTACATCCCCTGCCATAATCTTCCATCACTTCTCCTTCTGGGAAAAAGTGCGACGGATGGAAGGACGAACACCCGACTGAAACTATAAGGGTTTCCCGGGGCTACGAAACCCTAAAAAATAATGATCTAAAGGTTAATCAGTTCTTTCCTCTCTACTTCTATCATCTCCTGTCCTATCCGATCTTATCATCCCCCCTACTTCCCAAATTCTCTCTCATTTCCCCTGCGTTATTTTACTCCCCCTACTCCCGTACTTCCTCTTTCCATTCATCCATACTTACACTCTCCCTCACATAGCCACAATAAATTCTCCTATTTCCCCTCCAAACCTCACTATTCCTGCTCTCCACATCTCTCCATCGCTTTATCTTCCCTCCCATCCCAACTCGCCCCCTCTCCTGTTCATCTCCTTCCCACCTTTCCCTAGCTACCCTACTAGAATCACTTTACCTCCATCCCTCACTTACCCTTCCACTCCACTTACTTTCACTATGTGGTAAAAAGTACGAAAAATAGAAGGACACACAGTGGTTCTGGAATGGATTTTTACGGACAAATTTAGGCTGCAGGTCGCAATTCTTAACAGATTCATTTTTAGGGTTGCATAACCCAAGACAGAAATCCTTATAATTTTGGTTGGGTGTCCATTCGTCCGTCGTACTTTTTTTCCAAGAAGGGGAAGTGAAGGGAACTCCTAACTCAAAAAGGGAGTGGAAGCGAGGAGAAATAAAGGGAGGTAAGCAGGGAAAATTAGGGAAGGGGAAGTAGAGGAAGTAAAAGGGAAATTAAGAAAGGAGTAGTAGGTGACTTAGGAGGAAATAAGTGTAGGGGAAGTAAGGAAAATGGTAAAAAGTAAGGCGAGGATAAGTAGCGGAAAGGAGAGGAGCGGAGCGGAACTAGGGGAAGTAGGTGAGGAAAAAGTTGGGGAAGGAAGGGGAAGTAGGGGAGGGAAAGTATGGAAGGGGAAGGTTTAAAAGACTAATTTACGTCTTAATAGGCAACAAAACCCTTTTTTTAGGCACAAGGCGCCTACTATGTTAACAACAAATCATTTTTTATTGGAAGACTGTATATTAATGTTTATTGTTAACGTTAAATTACAATTAAATCAATACAATTATCGTTTTTAACAATTAAAATTAGGAACGAAAAGTGCAAATTAATATCACTGTAAAATTCTTTTTTGGTTGCAATATCTATAAATATTTTCCTGAAAACTCATTTTACAAGTTAAAAAAAAATTTTTTAACTTAGAAATTTTACTATTCCATTGTTGGTTAAATGTTGATCTTATTAGTTCAAATTTCAACTATTACGTTGGAAAATCATGTATTTTGTTAAAAATTCGTCATTTTGGGTTGAATTTAACTGCTTTTTATTTTAAAGTAAAATATTTTTTATTTAATATATTAACTATCACATTTTTTGTTAAGAATTCATCTCTTTAGTTGAAAAATGAACTATTTTGTTGAAAACTCTTCTTTTTAATAAGAATTATATTATTGTATAATTATAAAAATTTGGTTAAAATTAAACTCCTTGATAAAAAATTCATTTTTCTTGTTGAAGGTTCATGATTTCAGTTGAAAATTCATCTGTTCGTTTGAAACATTAACTATTTTTTTAACAAATCGTTTTTATTCCATTCAAAATTAATCTTTTTAGCTGATAATTTAACTATTGAACTATTGGATGAAAATTTATCTTTTATAGTTCAAAATTCATGTATTCTATTGAAAGTTCAGCTTTCTTAGTAGAAATTTTTGGTTTGGAAATTAAACTATACTTGATTGAAAGTTAAACTATATTGTTACAAATTTATTTTATCACTTGAAGATTCATCACTGCAGTTGAAAATTAATCTCTTTCGTTGAAATATGAACTATTTCGGTTAAAAAACTTTTCATATTCAATTCAATATAGGACATACAATGAATGTATTTAAAAGAATATTTCCAATGTCCCATGATTTAAGGGCATTTTAGGCTGACAGTCTGTCCTTTTCAAAGAAAGACTGAATAATTTTTCTTTCTTTTTGCATGTTCCTTTTTTTTTGTTTCTTTTAAAGAGAAAAATCAGAATCGAAAGCGTGAGATTGGCACGAATCGAAATTACCCACGGGACTTTCCAGTTTGCACGAGAACAATACTGTAAACTTTGTAGGCTGAAGTATTGCATTAGACCCAAGACTGCGCCATATTATATCGGTTATCGATTCATCGTTCTTCACTTCTGCTTCTCGATACCTCGGGAACGAAAACCAACTTCGAAACTTTAAGGAGCTCGGGACTGTCGAATATCCAGTATCAGCAAACCGTAAATTTCCTTACAATTTTGATAAAAGTTCCCCGAAAGTTTACATACTTCAAAATGAATAGCTTTAGGAATTTGAAAAATTTGTAATAATCTGAAATTTGAGATAAGAACCTTTTGTTAAACGTAACAAATTTTCCATCCAGACAAAACATTTTACTTGTCGACTAGCGATACCGTAAACCGGGCTAACCGGGTCAAGTTGAGGAAACCGGGCCACTCACAATTTTATATTTTATCATTTGTTTTTTTTTCTTGATAAGAATCGGAAACATTTTCCAATGTTTTCTGTCAAATAAATGTCAAGATCGAGTTTTTTTATATCAATGAAATCGTGAAATGCCAATCGAATTAACTTTATTCCTAAACTTTTTTTTATGTCCAGCTCTCGCTATTCTACAGCACAGTGGGTGTAAGTACAAAATTATATATTGCCATTTGACCTTTATTGCGCATATTTGTTTAATTTACTCAAATATTACAAATATGGGCTTTCAATTAATGACATTTTGTCACTTGGTAATCATGAAAATCTATTTTTGCCTTTTTATTGAAAGTGGACGACTCAACCCCACACTGCGGGGTAAATTCGAAAACGGTTTGGACTGCAATAACTAGTTACTCATCGCTAAAGTGCAGATTTTAACTACAGGATACGGATAAGAAAGAGTTAGATGTTAAATATTTAAAACATTAATATCTCATTGTAATTCCTGCAAGTAATATGTTGAGAAAACCCCCCTTAAAAAACATGCCGCTTGGCCCCGGCTTATGGTAAGGGGTCTTCCACAAACCACGTGGTTTCTTTACGGCAGGGCTCACCACTTTCAGCAGGTGCTGACTGCCACGACAAGTGCATGACTGCCACCAATTTTTTCTGTCATTTTTTTCTTCGGTTTGTAGGAATCCTGGAAAGGGTTACAGTCATTACGGTCACGTCTCATTGCAGCTCATTGTTCACATCGAAGGGTCTGATTTTGTTCTACTTAAATTCATAATACATTTCATTTTTCACTTCAAACTGTAATTTACCGTGAATGATTAGTTAACAGTCGAACGACAAGCTTTATGAGGGCCTGTTTGACCTAGTCTCGTGACTGCCACTGGCAGTATTTGCAGTCACTGACTGCCTTCTGGAGAGCTCTGCT
>CAKNWT010081007.1:0-17101 GCA_932066315.1 Andricus coriarius | reverse complement strand
GCTGCTTTAAAGTCTACGAACAAGGCGACTAATTTCCCTCTCTTTCTCCCTAGATTTCTGTTAACCAAGTAGTTGAGTACGTAATTGTTATCTATTGTCCCCATCCCTTTTCTGAATCCCGTCTGATTGTGTGGGATACTTTGTTTCTCTTCTATCTGACTCTCTAACCTTTTTCTTAGAATTTCTGCGTATATTTTATAACTCACTGGCATGAGAGTGATCCCTCTGTACTCCTCTACCTTCTTACCCTCCCCTTTCTTGACAAGCGGTACCACCAGCCCTGTCTTTCACTCCTTTGGCCACCCTTCTCCTTTCCAGACCTTGTTGCAGATCTTCCACATCCCTTCCCTAACCCCTACTCCTCCATACTTTATCGCTTCGTTCTCCATACCATCCTCTTCTGTAGCCTTGTTTCTTTTTAGTCTATCTATTGCCTCATCCACTTCTTCTCTTGTTATTTCGTCCCCCTCCTCCATTTCTTCCTGGATTATCCTTCTATTTTCCCCTTCGATCCTATTTTGCTCTCATCCTTACAGACCCTTGAAATACTCCGTCCATTCATCCATTTCTATTTATCCATTCACGCCCTTCCTTCCTCCTCTTTCTCTATTTATCACATCCCAAACCCTACCTTCTTTGATGGCTTTTTCTACTTCTTCCTTGTATTTCTCCTTTCCCTTTTGCTTTTTCCCTTCCAGCATCCTCTCATGTTCTCTTTTTATCCTGTTGTACTCCGCCTGCTCTATTTCTCCTTTCCTCCATTTTCTTACACACTCTTTCATTCTCTCTTTACTCTCCCTACATTCTTCGTCCCACCAGCCTCTTTTTCCCTCTTCTCTTTCTGCTTCTGCACCTATCTCATCCCTTACTTTCTCAATCGACCCTTTCAGCCTTTCAATTAACGAGTCTCCCGTTTTCGTTTTCCTTTCTCCCCCTCTTTCCTTTTTCCATCTTCCACGATTACGGACACCACTTTTCAGTGTAGCTATAACCGGGAAGTGCTCGGACCCTACCTCATTTCCCACATTCATACTGCCTATCATATTCCTCATTCTTTCTTCTGCCAGGATGTAATCTATCACTGTTTCTCCCTTACCTATGAATGTGATCTATCCTCTCTCATCTCCTTTCATATTACCATTGCATATAAACCATCCTCTTTCTCGTATTACGTCTAGTAACCTCCTCCCCTCTCGGTCTGTCTCCCTATGTTTGGAGTTCCTTATATAGGCCTCCTTTTCTTTATCCCAAATCCCTCCCCCTTTCTCGCCAGTCCAGGCATTCAAGTCACCTCCTATCAAAACCAATTCTTCCTTCTTTTCCTCCATCCACCTCCTTATTACTCTCCAGCCTTCCTCTTCCCCTCTTCTTCTATATACACAAACCACCGCTATTTGGACTTTTCCAATTAAAATCCTTCTTACCATTGTTCCAACCTTTTCCTCCCTGTCCTCCCCTGTTCTCCCTCTTACTGCCAATTCTTTCCGCACCCCTGATACCATGCCGCCCATCCCTCTACCTTTGACATGTTCCTTTCTTGCTTCTTGCATTGTCCACACATAACCTTTAGGTAACATCCTTTTCATCCCCTTCCAGTCCTTCTCCTCCGCCTAGGTTTAACTCATCATAATCACATTCTATTTTCCTAGCTCCCGCCAAAATCCTTCATTCTTATTCTTCAAGCCTGACACATTCCAGAAAGCTATTTAAACGTTTTTATCTTCCCTTCCCTCAACTATCCTCCTCGCTTTTCTTCCTCCTTGCTGTTTGGAAACCCCTCTTCTTGATCTCTAAGCTCTTTTGCATCTTCCTTTTCTCTACCTTTCTCTATTCTTATTCCCTTTCTCCTTATTTCTTCTACTTCTTCGTCCCAGAACAATTCCTCCCCATTTATCCATAATCTGTCTCTCCCTATCCATACCATGCGCCCATTTTCCTCTCTACCCATGCCCTCTGCTTTATTTGCCATCTCCTTTTCCTCTCCCTCCATGTCAGATCATCTTCAATTCTTTCCTTTCTTCCTCTCAATACTTTTTTTCCCTCCATAATTTTCTTTTTCTCCTCCTCACTCCCTATTTTCACAAGAAACATTCCTTCTTTCCCTTCATTCGTCCATCCTATTCTCTTAACTCCTTCTACCCTTACCTGAATCCCAATATCTCTCAAAAGATTTTCGATCTCGGCTTCCCCTGTTTCACTCTCCACTTTCAATCCCTTAAGAACTATGTTATTTTTCCTCTTCGCCCTTTCTTCCCCTTCCAATCTTCTTTCAATGTCATTCATTCTTTTCCTCAATCTTTCATTCTCATTCCGCAAGTTATCGCTCCCTTTTACTATTTCCGCACCCTCTGTTTCCTTCCCCATATGCTCATTCCTGATTTCTAAGTTGCTTACCCGTTCTTCCAACTGTTTTATCTCATTATTTCTCTGTTCGTCAACCTCTCTCTGTCTATTCTCGATGCTCTCAAGTTTACCCCATACCTTATCTCTCTCCTCTTTCCAGAGCTTATCCCACTCTTCCCACTTTTCTCTTACTTTTCTCACTTCCCCCCTTACGTCTTTACTCTGCCTATTCATATCATCCAGTCTCCTCCTTGTGTCATCTCTAAATCCTTTTATGAGGGCTTCTAACTTCTCAAACATCCCCCAGTCCCCCCTGTCTCTTTCTGGTGTTTTTCTTTTAATCTTAACTTTCTTGTTTTCCTTGTCTCTTTCTGAATCATCGTCCCCTCCCTCTCTTTTTCTTATAGCTTCCCCTTCACTACTTGTCGCGCTCATCTTTTTTTGCCATTCATCAAGACTCCTATTCGAACCCGCGCTAGCTAGTTTGTTGAGGCGTTTTAGATTTGAGGGTCTCCCGCGTTTACGGCCCGTGTCTGATTCATCTCTCGCTTCCATCCCCTCCCTGGTCGGTATTTCGAACCTCTCCTCGTCGCTGCTGACACTATAGCCAATCTGCGCGTTCCCCCCACTAACTACGCTTCTCTCAACCTGGTCACCTCTTGTTTTTTCTACTGCCTGCTGTTCTGTGCGATCGTGCAGTTGCTGTCGCCCTCTGGCGTCCATTTGTGGACTTCGCACCGTCGGCATCCTACCTTACCCAGATCTCCTCAACTTTTCCCGCTCTTTACTCGCCTACCTCTTGCCCCCTAGCCACGCAACTATTTTTTTACTCCTAACCTCAAAAACTTTGCACGCTCCAATTTTCCTTTCACACAACTTACTTTTATCCTTTACACCTTTGCCTTCACTCACCCTTCTTCCCTGATACCTGATCTCCGCACTCACTCCCCTTTCTGCCAAAAAACCAACACTTGACACAAAAGACTTCTCTCACGATCGGTACCGGAAACGGAAGCCCAAAAAAACTATGTACATATAATATTGAAAGCTGAATTCGGATACTTATTTCACAACATCAAAAAATTTACAAAAATTATACAATTGAAATAGAGGTATTTTAAAAATAAATAATCTTGAAAGAGTTCGTTTTTCATTATATTTTCTTTTTACCTAGCCCAAAGCCCTGGTAAAATTAGTTAAGACCCAGAAAGGAGAAGATAGATTGAAGTATGCACAATTTAATCATAAGTTAATATTTATTCAGTTTCAAGTCACTTTTATAACGATGATTCCTTACAGACTATCAGTCGTCGTAGTTTCAATCTACTCAGTCTTATATTGTTTCATAAGATGTAGCATCACGCATGAGTAATCCTAGTTTTATAACTTATCTTCGCGAGAATTCCCTAAAGGCTATCAGTCTCGGTGGTTATAATTATTCAGTCTTACATAGTTTCATAAGTCTACATATCACGCATGGATAATCCTGGTAAATGACGGTTGCAGAACCCGGAGAGCGTTTTAATACTGCGGTTGCACTGTCTTAGTCGTACCGCGTGGACTCTAAATCTATGATGACCTGGTAACAATAATAATACTGCGGTCGCTGGCTTCACAATTTCCGTCGTGGTGTCGCGCTTGGGAAATTGTACACTTCAAATACTCTGACGGCACCTCGTAGAGCGTAAGCCGTTTCGCGGTCTGAAAATAAGGAGGTATTCTTTCTCCGGAGCCTATTGCAGCGTGCCCGGATGAAACAAAAAGTCAAAAGTCCGGAGCCTGGAACAGCGTACCCAAGACAAAATAAAAGGTTGAAAAAAAAGTATCTGGAGCCTGGTTCAGTGTACCCAGAAAATGATGCCTGTAAGAAAATGTGGAGCCTGGAGCAGCGTACCCAGCGTTAGTAGCACAAATAAACAGTATTTATCAAAAATCAAAAGAAACCAACTTGGAGCCGGTATGGCGTGCCCAAGTATAAAGAAACAAAAATGATACAGGAGCCTAGGCGGCGTACCCTGAATACGATAATTCCGGAGCCTGGTACAGCGTACCCGGAATAGAAAAACTACGGACCTATAGGTAGGTCGCGGGAGAGAGGATCCTGCGCTTCCTGGCGCCACTACTCGGAAACATTATCGCCTTTCGCATGGCTACCTCCGTGTCGGGAATCTCCTGCGTGTTAGGGTAGCATAACCTCAGGCGCTGGATAGAGTGATCGTTTCATCTGCCTCCTTTTCGAGAAGAATCCTGCTTAGGGGGCTTCTCGAAGCATCAATGGTTGTTGTTGATATCTATGTCCTCTTCCAGCTCCTGTCGCTCTTTGTTAGAGATGTGGAGCACCATTGAATCCAATTGATCCTCTTCAGAGTCATCACCGAATATCTTCTCGAACTTCTTCTGGAGATGGGATTTTTTACAGATAATCAGCTGGACCCCCTGGTTGATGGTCCTTCTCCGTTTTGGTTTGGTTGCAGGGGCTAGTTTGGACCGTCTTTTGGATGTTCTTCGGGACTTGCCCAGTTGCTCCATCGCATCTGTTCCCTGTTCTCGAGTAGAAACCATGACGTCTGTTGGGATGACGCGTATGGTGGTGGTCGACTTGTACTGCCCGTTCTTGACACGAGGATGCTTCCTCTTGTTCGTGATCAGGCGGGGTCGTTCCACAACCACGTGTTGGTGGCTGCTCCTGATCCTCACCGTATATGGTTCTTCTCCTCCAACTTGGGTGCCGGCGTCGACCTTGTTCAACTGGTGGTACGACATCACCTGGGTTGAGGCGTCCATCTTACTAAAACAAAGTAAAAGGGATTCTGAAATGTATGTTAAAGGGCGGGTTATACAATATGCGCGTGGTTGTTAGGGTGCCCCGGCACGCTGTTAGTGGCTCAGACTTAAGCAGAGTGGTAATTTCTAATTTCGTTAGCATGGAACATTCCCCGCTCTACCCCGTTTCTCCAGTCAGCCACGATGTAGGTTCCCGGTCCCACCACTCTCTTTATTTCATATGGGCCCTCGAAAATGGCCATAAATTTGGCGGTGCGTTTTAAGAATTTATCTGACAGGTTATAGGCTTTTATCAGCACCCTGTCGTTCACCTGGTATGTGGCAGGCTTCTTCCGCAGGTTGTGTCTTTCCGCTCTACTCAATCCCTTCCTCAAGATAGAGTTTCTCGTCTGGGTTAACTTCTCTTCGTAGCTTAAATCTCCGGTGTCCGCCTTTCTTTGAATCCATTTTCTCCAGAAACGGGTAAGTTTCTTTTTTAGCATCAGTTCCATCGGCGTGAATCCTATCGTATCATGGTGGATTTCGTTTATTATGTTTTCTATGGTTGGTAGTTTGTCATACCATGCAGAATGTCTATGATCTTGAAGTAAGATGCGGAAGAATTTTGAGAGTTCTCTGTTTACTCGCTCGACCATGTTCGCATGTGGGTGTCGGATTGAAGTGAGCGTATGTTCTATACCTTCTTTTTTCAGCTTATCTCTCCAGGTCTTATTCGTAAATTGGGTCCCATGGTCCGTGACGATTCTCTTAGGTTTTCCTATCTGATCAACAAAGTTTTCGAATATTTTTTTGATGGTAGCCTGAGTTGTTTGTTTTCTCAGGGCGTACAACCTGACGTATTACGTGAAACCATCCAATACCGCGAGTACGTACCGAGATCCGAACTTCGAGCTGGGTAATGGTCCGTAGAAATCGATAAATACGACCTCCAGAGGTTCTGTAATTATGATTGGTTGGGAAGGGGCGGAACTACTTTGGGTTGTGATTTTGTTCTTCTGACAAGTGTCACAGGACCTGATGGTTCTTCTGATGACCTTTCCCAAGCTTGGAAGGTGGAAATCTTCATTTATCATGGCCTGACATTTCCTAGTCCCTATGTGCCCATATGTCACGTGGCACTCTAATATTAATTTCTTTGCCAGTTCGATTGGTAGACAAATTTTCCACTGGAGGTTGCACTTCTTATATAAACAGTCCTCGATGCACCAGTAATTGTCGTTATGGGCCATGTTTTCTATGACTTTCTTAAGTTTGGGATCTTCCTTTTGACCCTTTTTTAGTTCTAAGAACATGTCTCTGCAGCTTCTTGTGGGTTTCTTTGCTAGGTGGTAAATCGCGGTGCGTTTGTCCTTGGTCTCCACTCGTTCGTAGTCGTCGGTGATCTGTCTACTGAGCGCGTCTGCAATGATATTTTCCTTTCCTGGACAGTATTCTGATTTTATGGCATAATCTTATATCGCCATGATCCACCTTGTTAACCTTCCGCTTAGTAAATTGCAGGTTTGGAGGAACGTGAGCGCCATGTGATCCGTGCGATGAATGATCTTTGCACCCAGTAAAAAACTTCGGTAATTTTGTAGGGACCAGACGAGGGCCAGTAGTTCTTTTTCAGTAGTAAAGTATGCTACTTCTGCGCTTTTTAATGTACGGCTCCCACAGGCCACGATCCTCGCTTCGCCAAGCTCGTCGTGTTGGTAAAGCACAACTCCCAGGGCGTAATCACTCGCATCAGTTTGTAGATAGAAAGCCTTTGTGGTGTCGTTAAAATAAAGCATGACTTGAGAATTGAATAATTTTTTAATTCTCTCAAATGCTGTTTGGTGTTTCTCCTCCCATTTCCACTTATTGCCCTTTTTCAAAAGCTCCAGGACCGGCACTAGTTCTTCTGAAAATTTCTCTGTAAATTTTGCGCTGAAGTTGACTGTCCCTAAGAACCCTTGTAGCTGTTTTTTGTTTTTAGGTATACTAAAGTCCATTATAGCCTGAATCTTTTCAGGATCTGGCCTTATTCCAGCTGCGGAAATGATGTGCCCTAAAAAGGTAGTCTCAACTCGTTGAAATTCACATTTTTTGAAGCTTAGAGTTATGTCATGCTGTCTGAATCTTTCTAGGACTGATTGTAGGTGATCGAGATGTTCCTCTTCAGATTCTGAGGCTACCAGTATATCATCGACGTAGGATATCATAAACTCGTTTAATCCTTTTAACACCTCGTCTAAACCTCGAACCAATGCCGCAGTGCTGGTTTTTAACCCAAAGGGGGTGACATTGTGTTCAAAACACTTTTCCTTATACAAAAATGCCGTATATTTCTTGGATTCAGGGCTCAGTGTAATCTGCCAGAAACTCATGTTCATGTCCAGACTACTTAGTACCCTTTTATTCCGACATCTTTGAAATAAGATTTTTTTATATTTTCTGTTCCTTCGTGGTCATCTTCAAGGACCTCGTTTAGTTTTCTTGCATCGAGACAAATGCGGACCTTACCACTTTTTTTGTTGTAACGACTAGAGGGTTAATATGGGGGCTTGTGGACCTGCTTACGACGCCCCATTCAATCATAGTCTGGATTTGTTCCTCTACTTGTCTTTCGTAATGAAGCGGGATCGGATAGGACTTTGCGCGTGGAGAGCTTTTGTCCTTGATTTTTAATCCATGGAAGTAGCAGGATATCTTCCCGGGCCGTTGAGAAAAAACGTCGCGATACCTCCATAAAAGTTTCCTTAATCTCAATCTTTGTTGAGGGGAGACATGTTTGTAGCCGTCTATTTTCTCATTAAGCTCTTGCTCTTTTAATCCTTCGTCCTTGTACCAACTTATGCTATGTACTTCTATCGTTACTTGAGAATCGTTGCCTTCTTCTTGTAATTGTATTGTGCAAGAGTTTTCATCATGTTGGACAGTTAACGTGTCGTCTGTAAGGTTAATTATAGCACCAAGGGGCTTTAGTAGGTCCATACCTAAAATGCATTTTTTTATTAGTTGTGGTACTATCAGTAATATTCCTTGATAATTGACATTGTTGAATAGTAAGTTCGCGAATATTTGTTTTCGCAACCTCACGAACCTTCCACCAGTGGCTCCTACGACTGAGAGTCCAATTATGGGAAGAGTTGGGCATGTTTCAAATGACGCAATTTTTTCTTCATAAAAATTTTCAGAGATGCATGACACTTGACTACCGGTATCGGCGAGGGCCCTAACCTCTGATCCTTAGACCGAGATTTCTGCTATTGGACATCCATACTTCTTCTTAACTTCAGTCGCGTCCTCCTAGAGCAATTCCTCCCGCACGTCGTAATTTAATGTGTTAACGAACCTGTGTGTTATAAGTTTTTCCTCCGTATCCTTAAATAAGTTAAGGCTCTTTAGGGATACGGATCCTATCAGTTTTCCGGAAAGGCTTAGGGACATCTTCCCTAATTATTATCTATTCTTCTTCATTGTTGTGTTCAGTGATTGTCATCGTCCTGATGCTTCTTGGGGTTGAATCTCTATTTCTGTCTTGCCTTCTCCAATTGTCGTCTCTTGTTCCTCTTTGGGTGTGGTCGTTCTCCTTTTTAAATTCGTTTTTTGTGTGCTGTGTCTGTGTGGTTGGGCTTGGGGTTTTTACCCGCCAATTGTCGTAGCTATTTTTTAGATTGGTATTTTCTGGCCGTTTAGAGTTGATTGGTCCAGATTTATCGAACCTTTCCAGTAATTCCAATAGGCTTTCCAGGTTTGTGATGGATCTTCCGACGATTGCTGTTCTTACCTCCTCGCTGAAATGCCTTGCGAGTTTATGAGTGATTTCTTCGTTGGTTGGCGAAGGGGTGAGTCCTTTGGCCTCTCGGAATAGTTTTATGGCATAAGCAGTCATAAAAGTGGCCACGTTTGGTAGATAGTACCCAAACTCTAATTTAGTCTTGATCTCGTGCTGGGCCGTCTCATTCCAATATCGGTATTTGAACTTACTACAAAATTTTCTAAAATCGTCGTTGTCCTCCTTTACCAATTCCCACCAATCCTTGGCCGTACCCCTCAGGCAGCTACCGATTACAAACGCAGTCTGTGTACTAGTGGGTTTAACTGCAGCCCAAAAGTCAGTTAGTTCTTTTAAGAATTTTGTTGGTGAAGACCCTTCACTAAAAACCGGTGTCTTTGGAGTGATCCTGAGGCTTTCGATGTTCCCGCCATTTCCTGGATAGTTTTGTTGTTCCAACCCAAAATTCCTGAACCTCTCTTCAAGCTGGTTTTGTCTGAGTGAAACCGAGCGTATGTCCCGTGTATTTTTCCTGACTTCTTCCTCTGTTAAGTTCAGGATTTGCTTATTCGTAGCCATAGTACGATCCGTTATGTCCTTTAAACCTCCCTCCACAACTTGAAAACGAACTTTGTTCATTTTTCGTAATGAACTGACTTGTTTTGTCGTTTTTTCAAGCATTCCAGCTTCTACGTCTTCAATTTCTCCGCGTAATTCTGTTGTGACTGCGTTGATTCTCTTTCCAACTCCTCCAAGTCTAGAATAGAGTTCCTTGGCTGCCTCTCGTAATCTTTCACTCTCGCGTTTGAATTCAGCATATTTATCGGTGTTGTCTAGATTGCGAGAGCGTATATCTTCATTCGTGGGTAAGGCTGTGTCCCAAGAGGTCAAATCTAATTCTTCTCGCAATGATAGGCGACTTTCAGGTCTATCCAGTGTCTTGGGGATGGTCCCTGTATGGCGAGATGTGTTTGGTAGAGTGTAGTCTTCAGTTTGAATCGATGGTAAGTTTAGGCCTACTGCCCCCTGTTCCTGATAGGTCGGCGTGGCAGGGCTGCTTAAGATCGCCTCTCCATCCACACTGTCGCGTTTGCTCGGTCGGCCACGTGCGCGAGGCATGATTTTTGTTTGAGAGAATTTTCAATAATCTTCTTTTCTGGGTCCCTGTTCGGGCGCCAATGAAAGAGTTCGTTTTTTATTATATTTTATTTTTACCTAGCCCTAAGCCCTGGTAAAATTAGTTAAGACCCAGAAAGGAGAAGATAGATTGAAGTATGCACAATTTAATCATAAATTAATATTTATTCAGTTTCAAGTCACTTTTATAACGATGATTCCTTACAGACTATCAATCGTCGTAGTTTCAATCTACTCAGTCTTATATTGTTTCATAAGATGTAGCATCACGCATGAGTAATCCTAGTTTTATAACTTATCTTCGCGAGGATTCCCTAAAGGCTATCAGTCTCTGTTGTTATAATTATTCAGTCTTACATAGTTTCATAAGCCTACATATCACGCATGGATAAGCCTGGTAAATGACGGTTTCAGAACCCGGAGAGCTTTTTAATACTGCGGTTGCACTGTCTTAGTCGTACCGCGTGGACTCTAAATCTATGATGACCTGATAACAATAATAATACTGCGGTCGCTGGATTTACAATTTCCGTCGTGGTGTCGCGCTTGGGAAATTGTACACTTCAAATACTCTGACGGCACCTCGTAGAGCGTAAGCCGTTTCGCGGTCTGAAAAATAAGGAGGTAATCTTTCTCCGGAGCCTGTTGCAGCGTGCCCGGATAAAACAAAAAGTCAAAAGTCTGGAGCCTAGAACAGCGTACCCAAGAAACAAAAATGATACATGAGCCTAGGCGGCGTACCCTAAATACGATAATTCCGGAGCCTGGTACAGCGTACCCGGAATAGAAAAACTACGGACCTATATCCTTCCAGAGCGTGAAGCCTCGCAGCTTACTCGGATGGATAATCCGGATGTGGACTTCGGTTTCCCGTAGTCCACTCGAAAAAGTGCCCACTTGGCATCTCGTCTCCCTTCTTATACCGTCGCCGGTTGAGGTAGGTCGCGGGAGAGAGGATCCTGCGCTTCCTGGCGCCACTACTCGGAAACATTATCGCCTTTCGCATGGTTACCTCCGTGTCGGGATTCTCCTGCGTATTAGGGTAGCATAACCTCAGGCGCTGGATAGAGTGATCGTTTCAATCTTTTATTATAAAAGTTATAGTCAATATTCAATTGCATAGCCTTCAGTTAAATAATCAATTTATATACTTAATTTAAACAAATTAAAATCTAATCCTTATGTAATTAAATATTGTAAAAAAAATCATCAGCTTATAATTAATTATTCAGTTCAAACAATAAGAAGCGTTAAACTATAACTTTCATTCAAACATTAAAATAATGTTTACCTTTTATTTTTCTGAAAATTTGAATTATTAATAACCTTTTAACCAAATTTCAACAAAACCTAAAACGTATGTACACATAACTATGAAAATTTAAATCAGATACTCATTCCACAACACCAAAACCATTTAAAAAATTATGTAACTGGAATAATGGTATGTTAAATATAAATAAACTTCTCTTATACAAATTATAGCCAGTATTCAATTACATAACCTTAAAATAAATCACATATTTCTGTCACTTATTAGAGAAAAATTGAAATTCATTCTTTATGTAATTTAATATTATGAAAAAAATTGAACAACTAATAATTAATTATTCCGTTCACAAAGTAGGAAGCATTCGTCTGTAATTTTTATTAAAACATTAAACATTTTTCTTTACCTAATTTCTTTTAATTCGAACTTTGAGTTCTCAAAACTCAATTTATAATTAACCTTTCAAAACTAATTCCACAAAAAATGAAAATATATGTACACATTAATTAATCATTTCACAAACTAAAAAGCAATAAACAGTTCTTTTCATTAAAACATTCGAATCATTTTTACCTTATATTGTTCTGAAAATCTGAATTATTAATAAACTATTAAACTAATTCTATAGAAAAGTAAAATATATGTACATTTAATATGGAAAGCAGAATTCAGATAGTTATTATACAACATCGCAAAAATTACCAAAAATAAACAATTGGAATAGAGATATTTTAAATATGAATAAGCTTTTATTTGACAAATTATAGCCAATAATCAATTTCATAACTTTAAAACAAAATAATCAATTTATGCACTTAATTTAAGATAATAATTAATCAATCAGTTCAAAAAATAAAAAACATTAAAATATGACTTTGATTAAAACATTCAATTAATTTTTACTTTTCATTTTTTTTAACTTTTTACTTTTTATTTCTAAATATTCAATTTATTTGTAACCTTTTTAACTAATTTTAGAAAAAATAAAATATATTTACATATATTTTGAAAACGAAATTCAAATACTCATTTTACAAAACCAGGCACATTTGAAAAACTATGTAATTGTAATAAGGGTATTATAAATATAAATAAAATTTTATTATACAAATTATATCCAATATTCAATTATATAAACTTCAAGTAAATTATCAATTTATGTTACTTAATTTAGAAAAAAAATTTAATCTCTATTTAATTGATTATTATCGTTGAAAAAAATAATCAGCTAATAAATAATTAATCACTTCACAAAACAAGAATCCTTGAACTAAAATGTTGTATTAAAGCATTCAAATTATTTGTACTTGATGTTTTTTTTTAAATTTGAACTTTCATTTATGAAAATTTAATTTATTAATAACCTTTGAAAATGAAATTGCATTGCTATACATTTAATTTATTAATAACCTTTTAAAATAATTCAAACTAAATAAAAATATCTGTACATATAATTTTCAAAATTCATTTAGGATACTTGTTTAACAACATCACAGACATTTAAATTCATTATATAATTGTAATAGGGGTATTTTAAAGAAAAATCAAACTTTTGTTATCAAAATAATAGCCGACATTCAATTACAGAACCCCAAAGTAAATAATCAAGTTATGCTACTGAATTGAGAAACAATTTAAATTCAATCTTTACTTAATTTAAAATTTGGAACAAAATGAATCGACTAATAATTCCTTAAACTGTTTACAACATAAAAGCATCAAACTATTATTGTCATGGAAACATTGAAATAATTTGCACTTTATATGTTTTTAAATTTTAACATTTATTTATGAATGTTTTACATATTAATAAGCTTTTTAAATAATTCCAGAAAATATAAGTTTTAATATAATCAATTAATAATATGTACGATTATAATTTTAAAAATTAATAATAAAATAATGTTTAACAATATTCTCTTTGAAATATTCAAATAATTTTTAATTTATATATTTTTTTGAATTTAAAATTGCATTCCTGAAAATTTGAATTGATAATAACCTTTTACACTACTACCAGAAAAAATTAAAACGTATGTCCATATAATTTTAAAAATTGAATTCGGATAATCATTACACAACATCACAAACATTGACAGTATTTGAATGTTAATAAGCTTTTATTATACAATTTATAGCCAATATGCAATTACATAACCTTGAAGTAAATAATCAATTTATGTACTTAATGGAAACAAATTAAAATTCAATCTTCATGTGATCTTTATTATGAAAAAATGTCATCAGCTAATAATTAAATAATCTGTTCAGGCCACGGAAAACATTAAATAATTATCTTCATTGAAGTATTGAAATAATTTTTACAAAGATTATATAATTACAATAGAGGTATTTTAAAGAAAATATAAGCATTTATTATAAACATAATAGCCCATATTCAATTGCATTACCTTCAAGTAAATAATCAATTTATGTTACTCAATTGAAAAACAATTTAAATTAAATCTTTACTTCATTTAAAGTTTTTAACCAAATTAATCGACCAATAGTTAATTAAACTGTTTACAACATGAAAATCATGAAACTATTATTTTCATTGAAACGTTCAAATAATTTTTACTTTATATTTTTTTCAAATTTAAACTTTCATTTCTGACAATTTAAAGTATTAATAACCTTTTAAACTAATTCCAGATAATGTAAGTTTCAACAGAATAAGTTAATAATTACTTAATAAGTTTACAATATAAAAACCATTAAACAATTATTTTCATTGAAACATTGATAGTACATACAATAAGATTGGCCTAAATATAACGCGCATTTAATGATGAAGAAGTACATTTGTAACTGTATTAGAAATGTAGAAAAATTACTGAAATACATTTTACGACATAGGGGAAAGTGGGGTATGGTGTCAGTGCGGGGCATGATGACTCTTGCAAATAATGCTCGTGTTTTTTCATTTTCATATTAGTTTTTTTCACATAAAATAGCTTCCTTGAGTACTGAAGAAAGCTATTTTACGTAAAAAACTAATATGAAAATGAAGAAATATGAACATTAGTTACAAGAGTCACCGTGTCCCGCACTGACACCATACCCCAGTTTCCCCTATATTGATAAAGTCAGTCATATAACAAACAAAGATGAAGACATAGATACATAAATTAATTAAATTCATATTAATAATTGGAGCTATTATTGGAAGTATATCGTCGCCCTGGAGTTATACTACGCCATGTCCACTTTTTGAAATTTTTTAACTATTATTATGTTTAGGCTCGGTAAGAGTTCAACTTTGTTTTTCAATAAATTTTTCCATGAAATTTATTTTCTCAGCTGCTACAATTATCAATTAAAATAGTGACGTTAATTAAAAGTTAGAATTAAATCACGCCATGTCCTTTTTTGCATTGCTATAAGTGGAAAAATGCCAACTTCGTAGTGCATATTTTAGATGGATAACCTAAGTTCCATTTGAGAAATAACAATTTTCAAAAATATATTTAACCTTAAAAGTAACCGTCGGAATATTACTCAAAGGTCAATAATTTTCGAATAATTCATTTAATTTGAGGTATGTAATACAACAGAATAATGTAAACTATCATTCTGTTAAACTTTTTAATTGAGAATTTCAATATAAACAGTTCATTTATAAATATTTTGTGGACATGGCGTACTATAATTCTGAGCAAAAAATAATTTTTTGAATCTCATATTACGCCATGTCCAAGCCCAATTTTCCACATTATCTAAAATACATTCATAATAGTATTAAAATTTGTACTAATATTTTATTGATCATGCATTATTTTTGACCGATAAACTTATTTCCACATTTGACAACGTTTTTGTAGAGTATATTATATTTAAACTTTGAACCTCATTTTCTCAGTTTGACAGTTGAGAGACATGGCGTACTATAACTTTAGGGCGACGATATATGTACAATAGTAAAAACACGAAAATATAATTATCTATGATCGATAAAATTAGAAACCTACTTTTTTACTTCTGTCGGTTTTCATTTTAGTAAATAGAGGTCACCCTATGACTTAGAAAGCGCTGTCTAAGAAAACTTCCTCCATAAGACTACAATGGCGGTTACCAGTTTTCATCTATAGGATAAGTTAAAGCACGTGTGAAAAAGCATGGAATATAATGCACGCTGTATTATCTCTCTTTCGAGTCTCGAAATTGTTTGCAGTATCTTATTTCATGTGACACGTCGAGAGGTTGACGGATCTAGCATCTATCAAAAGAATGATTTTCAAACGTTGTGGTTCGACTAAGAAAGCAAACTTTTGCGAGCAGTAAAAAAGAAGTGTCCTCTAGAGAACGAAAGCAGAGTCTAATGAAATGTATGCAGACTTAGCCGGTCAGTGCATCAAATATTTTCTAAAATCAAAACTTTTAAACACGTCTGGATTATATCTCTAGTCCTCGCTCGCTCGCTACTCGACATCAGAATAAAGCGACAAGAATCCCAGGCATATAACCTACCATAAGAAATGCTTTATTCTTTTGATACTTTATTACCTATATTATTCGATTGGCTTGAAATATTTTCTAATTCAAATTTTTGGCATCTTCCTCTTTATCCTTGACTTCTAGAAGATTCTACATTATAATCGACACGTTTGGAATATAACGTTTTGCGAAGTAAAAAAATGTAATGCGTCATGAAAAATAACCTTGAACCTGTTGTTACATACATTTGGCTGGCACCATTGCGCAATATTGGAAAAATTTCGCAGTTTAATTTGACGCCTTCATCAAGAAAGTTCTAGAACAATGTTAAATATGTTATCTATAAGGAAGCAATGATCCTTCTTGTTTTTTCCCATAACTATATGACGCAGTAGAAATTGCCAGGACAAAATACAACCTTAGAAGTATTAACGCGAAAAATTCATGAGATAAGAATAACCTTGAACCTGTTGTTACATGCCTTTGGCTGGCACAATTGCGCAATATTACTCTGTGACGTCATCAAGGAATGTTCTAGAACGGTCTCGATGTCACCCTCAAACAGACACACGCACGCAGGCTTACCTCACAGGGACACGCACTAATACTAATTGGTCCAGAAGCCCCCTTATACATCTACTGAACACCAAATTAATTATACTTTCTCAGAATCCTAACACACATATACTTCCAATTTATATGTCTATAATTTGGTATTTTCGACATATAAGAGTAGGCTTGTTGGCAATATTTTGTTTAATAGATAGAATATATTGTTCTACGTTTTGAAAAGATAGCTTTACTATGTGTATTAATGACGTTCGATTAAAAAGCCAGAGACTGCGAAATCCGACATAGTTTATAATAAGTATTTTTCTAGACGAATGGTATTAAATACCATATTTTACCAAATATTTTTCATTTTTATTATAATAATGTGAAGGTAACATTATTCAATTTTTAATTCAGTTTGTTTTCAATTTATTGATAATATTCTAAATATTAAGTGTTGTCCAATATAAATGAAAAATATTTTGCTCAAAAAACGGGTTTATACAAAATGTGATATAATAGAGCTTAAGTTTTAGGTGTCTAAAACAAAACGAGGTCATTTAAGTATAGTTATATTGAGTATTCATTATTTTTAATACCGAACTCGAAGAACGGCTTTATATAAAATGTGATATAGAGAGATTAAGATTTATTCAACTAAAACAGAACGAAGATATTTAGGTATTTAGTATTACATTAGTTGCATAGTAAATTCGTCACTTAAATACCAAACTCAACAAACGGCTTTATACAAAATGTGATCTAGAGCTTAAATTTCAGAGAACTGAAACAAAACAATGCTATTTAAGTATAATATGAAGTTAGTTGTATTACAC
>CAKNWT010080938.1:0-14524 GCA_932066315.1 Andricus coriarius | reverse complement strand
AAAATAATTTTATTATTTTGATATTCAACAAAAGTGATCTTTAGGGTTTTACTTCTATTTGATCTATTAAAATGTGAAAAATCTTCACGGTTTTAAGAAATTGTAATTTTGTATGCTCGCATACAAAAATTATTATTTCATGAACCTTCAAGAGTGACTGAGCAACATCTGGCTGATGATTTTCGCTCCACTGAGCAGCGTTCCATTCCTTCTAAGATCAAAATAGAAGACATCAACCGAGCAAACATAATTCTATGATAGTTACGGAACGGTTAAATAACATTGTGACATGTTACATAACTGCACTTTAAAAAAAGTGGTTGAAAATTGCAAGTTGGCTTGTAAACGTTTTACTATGATTCATGCGTTAATTCTACAAGTTTATTGTGAACTTGCAGCGATTAACTGTGCAATTTCACAATATTTGTATCAACTTTACCGTAAAAGTGTAATATTACCACAGGAATCAGTGGACATAAAAATACCAGTGATTAACGTGGTAAATGTCAACAATGTTATAACCGATATTATCATGCACTTTTACCAGGTTTCTTTATATTAACAAAATGTACTCTAATCCAATTCACATGGAAAGTGTAAAGAAGCAGAGCGATGGAAATTTTACCAGAATTTTGCAATTCCATTGTTAGTCGCTTCGTGGCGCGCTTATGACGTCGCAGAGGAAAATAAATTGCTGGCGGGCGGGTGTCATTCGACAACAGCGCGTTAGGGTGTTTTATGTATAGAATTTTCTTCATCCGTTTCCTCAATAATGATGTTAGGACAAATTCATATTGCTGTAAGTGTACATGTTCTGATGAGCGGTTTTATAGCCATCAGCCTTCTAAACTTTATCTCCTATAACTACGCATGTATGCTAATGCTGATAAGTGGTATAAACAGTGATTAGAAAAAGTTCCTCCTTTAGTGTGGTATTTGTGTAGAAATAGAGAAAAAACGTCCTTTAGACTAGCTGAAACTAAAATATTTATAAATGGACTTCTTCAATTAAACAGCTATAATATTATGTCAATTTTAAGGTTATGTCATTTTACATTGACAGTTGAATTTTACAAGAGGAACGTAAAAGTACACTGTCTGGAAGTGACGTTACGGGAATTTTCCTGTCTGTATGTGATTTCAAAGTAGCACATTAGTAATTTTCAACTATTGCAGTAAAATTGCCACCTTAATCACTGGTATTTTTATGTCCACTGGTTGATGCGGTAATTATCAAGCAAATTTTTTTACAGTGTGGTGAGTCACAGGTGACTTACCTGTGACGCAAAATATTACACTTGGGTAAAGACGATGTTAGGGTACCGTTCCATACCTAAGGGCTCAACTGGCCCTTCCCATTGTAAGGCGCTCTAACTCAAGCTCACTGCTCAGCGGGGCGATGTGATGCTAAATCGGAGGCTAATGTATTATGTTGCGTTAGTACGTTTAAAGCAAGTCCTCCATTTAAACCAGCCAATACTACAACTTTGCATGTAATCCTGTACACAATTTTTGGATAATTTAATAACGTTTGCTACTGCGTAGATATCTCAGCACCTATCATACTAAAAATATCTTTAAAAATACACATTTCTTTTCAAGATCAAGATAAAAAAGAATCTGGAAGATTTTTATGAAATTTTTTTACTTTTGCAGAATTTTTTCAACCGGAGGCTACTTTGTTACGTTACCTAATGAACTCAGCTTCGCACCACCATGGAGGTCGAGTCGAAGGCGCGTTTTTTACGTGGTGTTCCCCAGTAGGCCTAATTCACTTGTCAATAAAGCATGCATTTGTTTTTTGTTTGTTTTTTGTTTTTTATAAGGAAGAGTTTAATGAGCATGCATTAATGTGGACGAAAATAATCCACTTGTCAGTAATGCATGCGATTTTTGTATTTATTTTGTTTATATTTAATAAAGAAGAGTTTAATTAGCATGCATAGTACACATATAATAACGGATTGTCGGAAAGGGTATTGTGGTGTAGATCCCATTAATTTTCCACAATCTACTGTCAACCATTCAAAAAATTTTGTTAAACCATCCGCCAGGAATATACACACGCAGGGTATCGAGTGACAATGGTCCAAAGTGAAGCGGTATATGCGAAGGCGGATCAGTTGAATGGCAGTGTCTACGACTGACGATTATTTACTGCGTGTGTATATTCCTGTCCGACGGATTAATACAATTTTTGGAATGGTTGACAGTAGAGTGTGTAAAATGAATGCGATCTAAACCACAATAAACTTTGCGATAATCCGTTATTATATATGTACCATGCATGCTAATGAAACTCTTCTTTATTAAAAATAAAAGAATATAATAAATCGCATCCTTTATTGACAAGTGGATTATTTTTATCTACTCTAATGCATGCTAATTAAACTCTTCCTTATAAAAGACACAAAAAATGCATGCTTTATTGACACGTGGATTAGGCCTACTGGGCAACATCACGTAAAAAAAAACGCGCCTTCGACTCGACCTCCATGGTGGTGCAGAACAGAGTTCATCAGGTAACGTAACAAAGTAGACGCTGCTTGAAAAAATTCTGCAAAAGTAAAAAAATTTCCTACAAATCTAGTAGCAAACGTTATTAAATTATATAAAAATTGTATACAGAATTACATACAAACTTGTATAGGCGAGCGGTGCACCCCTAAAAAGACGTATAAAAAAACGAGTTGACCGACCAGATGGTTTCGCCAGGATGAAATCTTTTCTAATCGATGTATTATGTTGTTGAGAACAAAAGACCTAAGCGACATTTTTTCGTACCAATGGTCAGTAATTTGTTATTAAGAAAAAACTTGCAAACTTGAACAGGATTAAAAAATCGATACGAAAACACATTTATTATATATTTTGGGCAAAAATAAGCACTTTCTAACTCTTGTCATTTTTCCGAAAAACGCGTCCTTTTCGAGCTACGAGCGATTTAAGGTGGAATAATAACCAAAATGCGCCATTTTCATACATTTCTTTCTCGGTTTCTACTAGAGCTTTTTGAATTTTATTTATTCTAGGTTACTCGTCGAAAGTTATATTTTCATGCAAAATTTTTTTATCCTGTCGACTTTCTTTCCCCTTTTAAGATTTTCGATCAAAAACTCGTGAAATTCACCGATTCTCCACGAGCGGGCGAGTAACCGGAAAACAAAATATCGATTCGCGAACTATTGATATAGTAACTGTATACTTTTTAATTAACGATAGTATCCCATAGTTATCAAAAATTACGAATTATACCTTACACTTAAATGAAAAATGAAGAAATTTAATATTGTTACAAGAAATGCATGTAATAATAGCTATTTATTTATTTATTCTAACAAAAAATATATTTTTGTATTTGAATATAAACCATTATAACTGTTATATACAAAATACGATATTAAAACAAAATTTAAACTAACGTAGTTACTTCTTTCTCTAGTGTTTTTAAGGTAATAACAGCAAACAGTTTATCAATATAGTGTAAAAAATATGGTATATTCGCTATAATATGTCGGTTATTAGCACACAAAACTGTAGAAAACTGCACAAAACCGTAGGTATAATTCGTAATCTTAGATAACTATGCGATACTATAATTAATTAAGAAGTATACAGTTATTATATCAATACGAGTTTTTGATCGCAAATCTTGAAAGGGGAAAGAAAGTCGACAGGATAAAAAAATTTTTGCATGAAAATATAATTTTTGACGAGTAACCTCGAATAAAGAAAATTCAAAAAGTTCCAGTAGAAACCGAGACAAAAATTTATAAAAATGGCGCATTTTGGTTATTTTTCGATCTTAAATCGCTCGTAGCTCGAAAAGGAAGCGTTGTTCGGAAAAATGACTAGAGTTAAAAAGTGCTTATTTTTGCCCAAAATATATAATAAATGTGTTTTCGTATCGATTTTTCAATCCTTTTCAATTTTGCAAGTTTTTTGTTAATGACGAATTACTGACCATTGGTACGAAAAAATGTCAACCAAGGTTTTTTGTTCGCAACAACATAATACATCGATTAGAAAAGGTTTCATCCTGGCCAAACTATCTGGTCCGTCAATTCATTTTTTATGCGTCTTTTTAGGGGTGCACCGCTCGCCAGATAGGGTCGGCTTGTTTTATATGGGGGTGTGATATAAACGTACTAACGTAACATAATACAGTAGCCTACGGTTGAGCACCACAACGCCCCGCCGAGTTTCGAGCTTGCGTTCGAGCGCCTTACAATAGGAAGGGTCAGTTAAGCCCTCAGGTATGGCACGGTACCCTGACATCGTCCTTACTTTATATAATAGCTATGTAAGTGTTAAATAACAGATTGTAACATGTTACATAACTGGTGAGTCACAGGTGGCTCATCTGTGATGCAAAATGTCACAGTCTGCTCTGTAACTGTGTGACATATGTAAGTTTTGTAACACGCATGTAACACTGTTATAGCAGTCTTATGATATGTAAATGTTATGTACTACTTACGGAACGGTCATATAATGATAATTTTTTCAAAAAATTGTTTTATATATCATCACTGCACCTAATTTATTTTTTAAATTATACAATTGCACGCACGATCACTTGCAAATATAATCGCACCCGCTGGGGATTCGAACCCTACCTAAACTACCGAACCCGAGTCTATAAGCCTAAATCTACCGCACGCAATAGCCAACTGTGCTATCGAACCGCGTGAATCTTGTCGACAAAATCTCAGCTAAGCTTTTTTAGTCCAGGCTCCCTATGAAAAATGGTGCATTAATTAATACCTCAAATTTGACTTCTCATTTTTTTAATGTTAGCATTTAGAACAAAAGCCTATATGTTTGAGTCCAAGTCCTGGACCGATGGTGTATGTGAACAGTCTTTGACGATAGCAAAAACTGTTTTTTTGTTCATTACATTTTGTCTGACAGAAAAAAGTTTAGTTAAAAAATGTAGGTCTTACAAAAATCTACAAAATGACGAGTCGTATGTTAAGATTCGTTCATTTGTTCATTTGGACAAAAATACAAATCGTCCGCAATTAAGTTTCTTACAAATTCATTTTTTATTAAAAAGTGGACTATTTTTCAACGGAATTTCTACATTTTTAGCCAACAGGATATCAACTCAAGTGGGTTTTTGTCCTCTACGGGAGTTGTGCTATCAATACACTTAGCGGCAAAACAAGTTGTTATAATTAAATTGCATTAAAGTGACTTCAAAAAGACGGTATGTTCTTTCCTTATAAACAAATGAAATAACTCCGTCAAATGTTGTTTAACTGAATCGGGCTAAAATCCATTCGATAGGTGCTATTATTCTACAAATTAAAAAAAATTCTTGCTCTTCAAGAGTGGGGGGAGGGGGTATCATTTTTTTAAAAGCTACGGCTACTGCAATTTTAAGCATTCAAAGCTGAAATTTATATCAAGTATAGAATAAGAACTATACTATTTGCTATAAAATTTACGAAGCGATGAATTCTGATTCTGTTGTTGATCATGGTGACTGATTATGGAAGAAGGCTTGACGCAGTCTGTGGTGGCCGAGTGGAGGAAGCCGCTGTCGCCGACGCATGGTTATAAGCCAATATTTGAAGTATTTTTTACATTTTTTTTCTCAATAATTAACTTTTTAGATGCTAATATTTAGAGGGATAAGGTGTATATTATACTAAATCTAATAAGCAATAAATTATTGGCCAAATTAGAGAAGATAAATAAAATAGTTATGAATTTAAGGCATTAGATATAAGCTTTCTTTATAAGCTTTTCCGCAAATCAGAAACGATTATAAACAATAAATTTAGAACGCATTGCTTCGGGAATTTCGTAACCATTAGTCAAACAGTTTTTGTATATTTGGTACGAACTTGAGCTTGGTAAAATGCTAATTGACGGAGTTATGTACTTGATACTAAAACTCTTTTAGAGTACAATTTTACCTACTTGAGTTGGTATCCTATCGCTCAAGCATGTAGGAATTCCGTTGAAAAAGCCAATATTTAAAAACAAATAAGTTTTTGGGAAAACTAATAATTATTTTTAGTTGAAGTTTCGCACATTTCTTAAGAGTGGCACGGGGCTTATCTTCTGAAAGTTTGAAATTTGTTGCTTGATTATTGCAAAAATAATTGCATATTCAAAAAAAGGAAATCTCGACCCGTCATTTTGTAGATATTTATGAAACCTACATTTTTAACGTCCACGGTACAAAAATCCTAAGACAAATTTCAGGTATCAATTTATGAGCGTAATGAGCCTTTTTTCATAGGGCGCCTTAACTATTTCGCTGAAAAGTCATTTTATTCATAGGTTTGGTTTAAAAATGTTTTATTCAAATGTTCAATGTTATTGCTAAATCATCATTATCAACAAGATTTTTGATCAATAATAAAAGTTATTTCCTGGAATGATAATCGCTTCTTCACTGTTTTTATAGTAACTAGCTTTCATAAGTTGAGTGCATGTGATGTTTAAAATGCATGGAATTCATTCAAACTTAAAACTTCTATATCTGTAAAGCTTATTTACGTTTTAGATTGTATAAAAGTTTTATATGTATATGAAACTTTCCGCTTCAAGAGTGATGGTCCTGAGAGGGAGGGGTTTTTTAACAATCTCTACGTGATCTTACCTCAGTGGCGGGGGGGGGGGGGCATTCTTACGCAATATCTTACTAAGTCAATTATTGTTTCAATTCGAACGATCACAGTAGCTACATTAATTCTACTCAAACTACCCATTTACAATTTTAAAAATCGCGTGTTTTAGTTTTTCTAGTGATATGTCACCATCCCCCGCTCCCCCCCCCCCCCCCACCCCCCCCCCCCCCCGCCTCGGCCGGGCCCCCCCCAACAACCCCCCCGCATCTTTCCGTCTGCGGGGGCGGGGAGTCAAAAATGGTCAAAATCGCCCTTACTTAATTAATGAATGTCCTCTTATGAAAACTGATGAAAATGTATTTAAAAGTAGAAGGGAGATAAAGATTTTTTTCAAGATAAAGTACTTAGATTATATAATAAGTGAATATTTTTATTCCATTTAATTCGAGAAATTTAAAAGTATCAATACCTATAAAAAAAGTTGGCATGTTAATTATATGATATGGATTTGAAGATAAATATTAATAATTTTAAAAATGCTTCAAGAAGATATACTTATATTCGATAATAATTCTATAAATAATGTCGATAATACATTATTCCTGTCTGAGACAAATTCTTCACACAATTTTAGAATCGTTACGTGAAAAGGTAGCAGAATTCATATAGATCATGCGTAAAACCAACTTAAAGTACACATGAAAGACGTTTGTCAGTCCTGTCACATTGTTACATAACTGTTCCTAATGTGCATTAAACAGAACTACACAGTAACACTATTATAGTTTAATTACGTTACTCTATAATAAAATTACTACCGATCATGCGTGTAACCAAGTTACATAACAAACGTTATATGAACAGAACGCCTATATCACACTTACATAACTCTTACTATTGGGCATTTTACACAACTTACAGAACTACACAGTAACGCCGTTACATTTCACTTACGTAACACTCTAACAAAGTTGTTATAGTTCATGCCTGTAATAATGTAACAGAACAAATGTTACATGATTGTTACACGATTGTTACATAAGAGTTATGTCACAATATTACATAGTAGCTGTTACTAATGTACATTATGCACAGCTGAAAGAAGCATACAGTAGCGCCGTTACATTTCACTTACGTCACACTGTAACAAAATTGTTATAGACCAGGGGTCTTCAAAGTTAGATCCTGTTTCAACTGGCGATCCCGGGATAATAGGTCGGATCTACCCAGCTTTGACACAAAACTTTCAAGAAGGTTCCCCATCTTTTACCAGAGTCGAAGTAGGTCGAAGTGCCTCAAAGAATTGCTTCTTGCACAGCAGAAAAAATGGGGCCCTTGAGATTCAAGTTTATGAACCAAACCCTTCTATAGAATTTTATTTCAAGGGCTCATACATTTTCTCTCAGTTACCCTTCGAAAAAAACTGGTAGATCCTGAAAAGGGCCTGTCGATCCTAAGTCAGGTTGCACCGTTGGATTGTGGAGACCCCTGTTTAGACCACGCATGTAACAAAGTTACGGAACAAATGTAAACTATTAATTTTTTTCTGTATTGACCATTTCGAACCAGAACTTCAATGAGTTTAAGGATACAGTTCATTTTTTATAAACAATAGGCTACAAAACGAAGGGATTAGCTTCTTCAAGAATAGTTTTAAAAGATATTTATAAAACAACTCTACTTTGCAACTTATCTGTTGTGAGTTGATGCAGTTTAAACAAGCATTGAAAATTGCCATTTTTATATGTTCGGTGACCAAAAAATGTGGCTTAAAAACCATTAACTTCAAAAATAAATGTAGTTCTTACTGTCACTAAATGTTTTCTTGAATATAAAACTAGCAGAAGAAAATTTTTTCCTATCTATTGCAACTTACCCAAAAAAGACGTCTAGAAATGTTGACTTTAATGGAATTCGCAATAGGATAAAAAAATTAATGTCTTAATCAGAATCTATTTTGTTAAATAAATATTTTGCTATAGAAAATATGAAAGGCTAAAACGTACGAATTTTCGTATATACATTTTGTAGTTCTATTAATTTGTAATGTTTTCTCGTGGATGATGATATTTCTAATGAATAATTAATGCATTTTACCTGATAAAATAGTCAAATAAGAAAGTTTTTATTTTATTTTTTATATTTTCAAATTAAATTTTTTTATTAATCTGTCTTTCTTCATGTGACCAGTTGTCAGCATTTGTTTTTCAAATTTAATGCTTTTTGTAGTATAAGAGAACATTAGTTTAAGGTAATTATTCGGACTAATTATTCATGTCTTATCGACTAAGTCGTCATCACTAAGTTAGGGGGAGTATATCTGGAGATAGTTTAACTATTACTTACGCACTTAGTCGTCGATAAGACGTGATCAATTAGTCTGATAAGTTACTTTGGTACTTCTTAACGTTTAATTGGAATCAGGTTCTGTTAGCATGATCCGAAAACTACCGATTATTTTGTCGATAAGACCTGATTCATTAATTTGAATAATTACTTACACACTTGGTAATGTTTAATCAAATTCAGTTTGCGTTAGCAAGATCGAAAAACCACTGATTAATTTTTTTACCTAAGTCAAACTGGCCCCAGATACCCTCCTCCTCATTTTATCCTGAAGGCGTGGTTGATAAAACCTGGTTCATAAGACCAAATAAGTACTACGCACAAGGTAATGTTTAATTTAGTTCAGTTTGTAGAAGCGTAATCCGAAAACTATCAACTACTTCTTCTGCGGTAATTAAAGGACCCCCACATACTCTCCCTAGTGTATGCTTCACGACGTGTTTGACAAGACCTGATTCATTAACCCGAATATGTACTTACGCACTGTATGAAGTTTAATCTAATTCAGTTTCTAGTAGCATAATCTGAAAACTACCAACTACTTTTCCTACGGTATTTAAGCTGTTCCCAGACACAATGCCATACTCTATTGGCGTGGCGCCAAACAGTCCCACTGTATCGGTATAACTGTAGCGTACGGGCTTGGAAGTCTGATTTGTATGTGATGCGCATTAAAAACGGAAGATATCCACCGAGCCCTTTTTCAAATTATTTGTGCGGGGTCCTTTGTGATACTTAAAAACAAATTTAATTTACGGAAATACAGAATATTGAAATATTTCATTATTCACATCGGTCATTACGTTTTACTCCCTAGGAAGTGAAATGTATTTTTTACTCCCTATGGACTAAAAAATTGAACTGAAGCCCCGCTTCATAGTTACTGAAAAATGTTGAAATCATCCATGTGTTATGAAAATACTTTTCTTTAGCTAAAAGCACACGCAGGGCCTTAATACATCCATGCCTCTCTAAATTTCCCTTTTGTATCGTACCAGAAAGCAGTTCACCTGGTAGGCAAGCTTTGAGCTTCATTTGCACTCCCGTTTAAGAGATTCGCGAGTTATTTCACATTATTAGGTTCCAACTATTTTGCATGCTTATGCACTTTTGCCTTAAAACACGTTAGTGCATGCACAATAGAATGAGCCAAAAAAAAACACTTTTTTCTATTAGCGGATTCTAGTAGTGGGTAGAAGTTGAATTTGCCGAATAGTAGTAAGCCTTCAAAATTTTTGTTCGATCTGATAATATCTTCTGTTCTGTGTATGAATTTGTAAATTAAAATTTTTGAATATCAAACAAAATTCTTGCGGCCAAAAAATTATGTCGAATTTTTTTTTAGGTACAGTTTTTGGTAGTGAATAGTAATAAGAAATTAGTATTATTAACGAAGGATTAAGATGAATCACTTTTGAGGTAAGCGTAACTAGTTCGGATTTAGTCTCGCTATACTATCGGGAATCAAGGAATTTACATGGTAACGGTAATTAAGAGATATGTAAGAGAAGTTATAGATTTTAAATCAATCTATAAGTCGCGTGTTGCTTATTCAAACCACATAATCGTCCGAAAACACCATTCAGACGCGGGTTGCTGATCAATCTCTCTAGCAATCACCCCAGCTGAAGAGCACCCCAAAGACATCGTACGTCACTGTTCACACATAAACACACAAAGTGGCTAGTAAACGCATCTGAAGATCCATACACTTTACCCCAACCACATCCCCTAAGCAAAGCTCTCCACGAGGGCCTATGAGTATCCAAAATTATTCGCTTTATACATCTATCACCTGTTGACACTCTTCGTCACACATTCCATATAAAAAATTTTCCTCCACACAGCCCTGTCCTGGTATAAATCTTTCGCTTTCATTACATCCTGGTCACGCTACTATACGGCAAAGTGGTTGCAAGCACATAATTATGTATTGCACTTTTAGCTTTATTCGTCACACGTTTACTTCTAGCAATGGCTACTAAATGCATACACCCAGGTGGAATTTTTTAAATAGAAATTGGGTAGAATCATTCTATAGAATTTCTGCATAGAAGGACATCAGCCCGTTTTCTAGCATTCTCCAGACAACTCGTTACATTCCTCAGGTCGATCCTGGAATTGAACCTAATATCCTGGTGACCACTGAACGACTTCAAGAGGGAGGTTTGATCTGGAAGGGCTCCCAATTTCTAGTTAATCTAAGGAGAAATCCCAATTTACCTGAGCTTTAAATCGCGGCCCTGCAATGCAAGCCAAACATGGCCTTTGCGAATATTGAAACCAGGAAAACCCGGGACCTAGGGCAAAATATCCAGGGCAGTTTAATTATCACGCCCAGCAGGCTTTATCAAGGAACCAACGTAGTCAAAGATATAGTCAAGAATATCCTGTATTTAGGAATAGGAAGTTGATCACGAAAATCGTACCTATTAGCCTCCAGACCTTGCACCACGTCAACAACGACGTAATCTCCTAGCAATTGATAACCGCAATCACCAAAATTAACTCCAAACTCAGTCTAGATGGTTTTCGTGCCTCAGGTGTCGCACCAGATGTTTAAAATTAAATTCTATGAAGTCTCCTAAGAACTGATAACCAGGATCACCAAAATTTACTCCAAATTCAGTCTAGATGGTTCTCGTGCATCAGGTGTTGCATTAGGTGTTTAAAATAAAATTTTGCAGGGATTCTCCTAGGAATTGATGTGCAGGATGACCAAAATTGATTCCAAATTCAGTCTAAAAGGTTTCCGTGCAACAGGTGTCGCGCCTGGTGTTTAAAATGAAATTCTACACGAAGTCTCCCAGGAATTGACAACCAGGATCACTAAAATTTACTGCAAACTCTGTCTAGACAGTTTCCGTGCATCAGGTGTCGCACCAGGAGTTTAAAGTAAAATTCTGCAGGAGTTTTACCACGAATTGATATCTAGGATCACCAAAATTGATTCCAAATTCAGTTCAGAAGATTCCCATGCACCAGGCGTCGCATCAGGTGTTTAAAGTAAAATCCTACGGGAATTCACCTATGAATTGATGTCCAGGATCACCTTTTCGTGTGTTTTCAACTCAATGTTGGTGTTTTGTGACTCTTTTGGTAAAAGTTGATACCTACGGTTATCAAAAAATAATAAAGTTTGGTCAGACTTCATTCGATTTTGCATAAATCCGTGGTGAAATTCCAAGTTTGCAAGTTTTTTGGTTATGCAGGATCCTCGACCGTTTGACGTAAACTTCGATAAGGTAGAAACCCAACCAGACTGCAGTACCCCTGTAGTTGATAAGTTAGAAAACTCACCCACCAAGGACACAACTCAGGCAATCCAAGAACAGCTGGAAAAATAAACAAAGCAGACACGTCTGTGTTCCGCACCCCTGCGACTATTAAAAAACCGTACTATTATTTCTATTATTTCGGACTTTTTTCTGAATAAACGCAAATGACAAGTAGAAGAAGAAACAAACCTCCTTAAAAGAAGCAACTGTAAAAGTTCGGAATGCTCATTACCAGACCGATGACAACCCGAAGATGACTTTTTGATTTCAACTACCGTGTTTGAAGATAAATCAGGAAATACGCTAGAATTGAAGATGGAGAAGTTAATTCTTGATCTATCTACAAAAATTGATCAACTATCTGACGATGTCAGAAAAAATGAATGATGATAACCGTCTTGTTACTGAATTAATTAAAAACAATTTGGATGAACTTAAAGCAGTGAACGCAAAAGGCGGAGCTAAGCTAAACGCTATCAGAGATGATTTATTAGAAAAAGATGATAGATGGGCTCAATGTGAAACACGCCGTATACGTCCAAAGATTGGACACTATTACGGATCGTCTCGAAAAGGAACGGAAAAAATACAATCTAATTATCAAAGGATTCAAAGTAATCGATGGAACATTGGAAGGAGAGGTGACATGCTAAGAGTCAAATTAAATTCATTTGATACAAATATGAATATAATGAAACGAAAATCTCATCAATTACAAAATTGGCAAATCTACGCCGAAGATGATCTTACACAAAGAGAGAGAGAAAATAGGAAACAAGCTAGGAGATATAGTCAGATCCGAATGTTCACAAGACAAAAATGTCAGAATTGGCTCTAAGAAACTGAATATTGATAGAGCGTGGCTGTATTAGAACAAAAGAAAACTTAGTGTCAAAGACTGAACTTGTTGTTGAGACATATACATCTACTAGACTACATACGACCCGAAAAACATGTAGGCTACGGAGATTGGTCTGTATTCTTTTGGAATGTGCATGGCTACAGAAGCGTTGGTCCACAAGGATCGTCGGATACATCAGAACTGAATGCAGATATTATCTGCCTATCGGAAATTTGGCTGACCATCAACCTGAGGAACCAACTCACAGTGGGGCGAAATGAAAAAACGATGTTCAAAATAACCTGTAGGTCACAATTCTTCATCGATTTTTAATTTTTTTTTTCAAAAAATTCAACATTAAATTCTCAAGAAATCTGTCAAGGCCGATTTTTGAATTTTAATTTTTAAAAATTTTTATAGACCTGCAAATAGCGAAAAAAATGTTGATTTAAAAAATTTTTCTTTTTAATTCTCTGTGAAAAATTTTGTCAGTGGCAACAGGCTTCAGGTTTGATGCACAAGGGTCGGTGGAAGAAAATTTTTTTTTTGACATGTCAAGTTATTTGTTATAAACAAATATTTGCAACAAATAGACAGTATGATGGATTAGATTTTTGTGAAGTATATTTATGCATCGAAATCACTCGTTTAGAGCAACGAGGTGAAATGTGATCTTGAAAATATGGTGTCCGATATAATTTGTTAACTTTATCAACAAATAATATAAACAAATACCTGATTTAAACAGTTTTAGGTAGAAACTAACCGAATTTTCTTCCGATTGTCTTCGAATCTCATTGCCTATGATGTCAATTGATGTATTTTGGTCATATGATATGATTTGTTAAATTTATCAACAATTATTATAAACAAATGCATGATTTGAACAGTTTTAGGCCGAAACGAGCGAACTTTCGTTTGACTGTCTTCGAATCTCATTGCTTGTGATGCACGTTGTTGTATTTTTGTCATCTGATATAATTTGTTGAATTTGACAAAAATTATTATAAACAAATGCGTAATTTAAATAGTTTTAGGGAGACTCAAAATATCATTCAACATTTTTATGAAGGAATCATTCGAACAAATATCTATTATGGAAAGATATCAATGAGCATCATAGGCAATGATACTTGAAGACAATCGGAAGAAAATACGGTTCGTTTGTGCTTCAAATCGTTCAAATCACGCATTTGTTTATAATAATTGTTGTCAAATTTAACAAATTATATCAGATGATAAAAATACATCAATGTGCATCACTAGCAATGAGATTCGAAGACAAGCGGAAGAAAATTCGGTATGTTTCTACCTAAAACTGTTCAAATCATGCATTTGTTTATGATAATTGTTGATGAATTTGCCAAATTATATCAAATGACAAAAGTACATCAATGTGAATCACAGGCAATGAGATTCGAAGACAATCGGAAGAAAATTCGGTTCGCTTCTGCCTAAAAATGTTCAAATCA
>CAKNWT010080925.1:0-12602 GCA_932066315.1 Andricus coriarius | reverse complement strand
GAAGGGAGTAAAAGTGTAGTGGGGGGCAACACGCTACTAGATGTCTAGTTATGGACACCATTTGCCAGAACTCGACGTATCAGTTAAATCTACTAGACAACTTACCAGAAATCGAGTAAGCGTAACGAAACTTCCGTCTTAAATTTACTAGACGCGCGTAACTAGATTCATCTAGTAGGCCCAACTAGACCTTTTTCTCCGTGTACAGGAACATATGGAGGGAGTCATCGTGGATCAGATGGTATCGTAATTGTCTTATGTTCCAGCACCTTGGTACCGTTTGGTAATCACGCTGGCGCGGGTTCGATTACCAAAGCAGGAAGCGAGGCTGGATGTGTTTTTAGAAAGATTCGCTTCAGTCCCTTGGTATACTACCAACTACCCCACAGATATCCTACAGTTCATAATTAACCCTGTAGTTCAGACGCGAATTACCCTGGCAGTTGATGCGACTATAAACATTCAATTAATTAAAAAAAAATAATAATAACAGATGGATGCAGGTAGGCAGAAGAGCAAGAACATATCTCTTGCAAGTAATATACTTCCGCAATGTAGCGGTGGAAATATAGTTCTTTGTGTGCAGCAATGGAAAAAAATGAACACGCGACAGAAGTGGATGCTCGCCTTGTTGACTTGGGGAAGTCGTCAAGAACTTTTCCTCTTGTATTGGAGTGGAGAAGTGGAGGATTCGCTGCGTCAAGTCAGAAGTTGCCATTATTTAAGCGCACGGTTCAAAATCGAAGGGCAAGAATCCATTCGTAAACTTGTTTTCGGAGAGAAAAGTTATCCCGAGAAGAATATTGGTATAGTACCTACACGTACACCGACCTTATTTTCCTTCCTTTCGACATTAAATCATACGAAGACTCACAGTTTTTCGAGTAAAATATTATTATTCGTAAAATCAACACTGAATCCTGCTTAAACCAAGCTATTTACGATGAAAAGATTTTTCCCGATAATTACAACTGAAAAATACAAACTTTTAAAGCTGATTTAATTTGAAGTACAAAATTTGTCGCTTAGTCCCATATTACGGTATAGTCAAAAGTATCAAAACTAAACTGAAAATTAAAGCAGTTAAAGTCGAACTCTTCCTAATTCGAAACATTTCAAACGAAAATTTGTGGACATTGTGTCAAAGTGAAACATTCCAATGGTAATAAGATGTCAAATTAGAGGCTTTTTAATATTCTTCAATGTGAAATTGTGAACCTAAAAAATTAAAGCATTATCAAGATCAAAAGAATATCAAATAGAACGTATTAAAAATTGTATAATTCCATCTGATATCAAGTTATTGATAGTTGTAGTTAGTATTAATCAATTAGTATATTATTATTGATAAAAAGATTTTTCCACTAAAAGATTTTTAAATCTCCTGTACAAAAATCAATTTACTGTCTTTTCCCGTTTTCCCGGTTCAACGGCAACCTTGTTATCTTGCAAACAGCCTGAGTAACACTTTACCCAACCTTCAATAAGGTGACGTAATACGAATAATAATTCAGTGTCCAAAGACCAGAGTGGCTGCAGTTCAGAAAAAATCATGGGTTTTGAAAAAAATGGCAAAAGTCAGAGAAAATCTGTAAGAAGCACTTTAAGTAACTGTCAAGAATAATCAGGACTGCCACACAGACACTTTTAGACCCTTTTTTCCTCAAATCACTTTTCAGTCACTTTTTTAAGATAAAGTCACTAGAGTTACTTTTTTTTTAATGAAATGTACATTTAGTCACTTTCCTTTCAATAAATTAACTAATTGGTTAAACATTATTCAATTAAGGTCCATATCTATTTCTGAATTTCCTGGAATTCTTTTGAATTATTTTAGGTTATTTTAATAGATTCCAAGGAATTTTGAATATATTTCAATAATTTAAAGGAATTTCAAAAGACCCTTAAATATTTCAAAGTATTTGAAATAGTTTAGGGATTTTCAAGGAATTTCCAAGGATTTAAATGATTTTAAAATATTAAATCAATTTTGATGGGGTTTTAAAGAATTTATTAGAATTTTGGAAGATATGGAACAATTTTATAGGATTTATAAGGTTCTAAGATGTTTTCAAAGATTCCAAGAGCTTCGTAAGACTCCTGAGGATTTCAATTATTTTAAAAGATTTTAAAAGCCCACAGGGTATTTTAATAAATTTCCCAGAATTTCAGGAAATATTATCAGATTTCATGTAATTTCATAGGATTTTATAATGTTTTAGTAGATTTCAACAAATTTATTTACGCGAATGGAGGGATTTCGTAGGAAAAATGGTTATTCCAAAAATTTTAAAGAATTCTAAACATTTTAGGATATTTTAAAATATTCCAAGAAATTTTGTTTGGATTTTAATCATTTGAAAAGATTTCAAAAAAATTCAAAGATTTTAGGGTATTTTTAGACATTTCTAAGGGATTTAAAAAGATTCTGCAGGATTTGAAATACCTTAGGTATTTTAAAAGATGCCAAGGCATTTTCAAGACCTTTGATAAAATTGTAAGGGATTTCAAAACATTTCCAAGGATTTTAAAAATTTTACGGAATTTTTACTTGATTTCAATAGACATATTTTATCATAATATTATTCAAAAAATCAGCGCGCTATGCGGGCACATTCTCCTTTTGTATTTTTAATGATATTTTTTACTATCAAAGCAAAAACCATGCGTCTTATTAAAAAATGACATGAGAAAAATTTGTAGTTCTTTTTGAGATTAATAATTTTGCTCAGCGATATTTTGTCTTATTTTGCATAGGTTTACCCGAAATAACATGCGGATGCCTTACATGTTCAAAACTTTTTTAAAGAGTTCACATACCTAAAAAACATTAAAGTGCTTGTGACGCGATTTACATAACTAAAATAAAATATTGTCGCCATCCGCCGGACTATTAATGGGAAAAATGAGGAAAAAGTGGACATTTTGAAAATGAAGTTTTGGGGCCATCCTAAAATAACGAAAGGATTAGACTATTATGGTTCGTAGTAATCTGTTTAGTAGCTTGAGGTTTATTGGGTCGAATCTAGCGCTATTGAACAGTAATTCTCTTGTGATGGAATTTTTCGGAATATACGGTTACCTAACTTCCGGAATGCGATAATAAAAGCGCGCTAGTGAGTTCCAGATCGCATATAACGTAAAGGGATAAAGAAACTAGTCTATCTCTTTAATCCAGCCTTGGCGCTGTCTGGTCTCGAGTGAATTCTCTCGTTTCTATTTTCGGCGCGAATCGAACGAGAACTGTCGACAAGTACAGTGATTCAAATCATTTTCCGCATTTTCCCTCAATGCATCGAAGCACTTTTTACGAAAAAGAATCCTGCGCATCGCTCGACGAAAAATTGAGATGAAATCCACTTTTTCAAACTCAATAAAACGATAAATTATGATGCTCTCCACCTGAGGTGATTGCTAGAGAGATTGATCAGCTACCCGTTTCAGAGCGGTTTTGTGGAATGAACATATTGTTTGAATAAGTAACACGCGTTATTTCAATTGATCTGAAATCAATCCCCTCTCCTAGACATCTCTTACCCATAACATCAGTAGAATAGCGAGGCCAGGACCGAACGATTTAAGTTTACCCCGAAATCCCGCAGCAACCTTCAATGCTCGCGGCCGCTGTGTAAGGATAACAGCGGTAAAAGACGAACTCCGAAGTACACCATGCTCCTGATTTTGTACCTACCACAACAGCATCGCAAAATAATTCAAAAATCATATTGAATTAATTTATAACATCCTCATCTCATCAGGCACTTGACTTAGTCCGTGGCTTATGACGAAAAACCGGGTTCACCGGAAACAAGTTAAAACAAATAATAAGCATCCAGAGGCGACTATTGTCAGCTTCAACGCTCGTGTCCGCTGTGTGAGGATAACAGCGGTAAAAGAACTCCAAACTACACCATGCTCCTGATTGTGTACCTACCACAACAGCATCCCAAAATATTTCAAATACCGTATTCATTTAATTTATAACATCTTCATCTCATCAGGTACTTGACTTAGTCCGTGGCTCATGGTATATAGGACGCGCGACTTTTGGTTCTCGCGCTTTGTATTTCCCCATATTTGTGCGCAGACCTTTGAAAATTAAAGGTTACAGCATCGACAACTGTAATTTTACGATTGTGAATTCTCTTTTGTTAAAACTCCTTCGGCTTTAACGAACATATTCTCATCACGTATCTCGTGTTTCGCACTCGATTTTGTCGAAAATGCTAACTTTTCTACATTATGTTCAACCCTATTATATCAAATATATATTATATTCATATCTTTACATGGGCCTGGGATTGCTTATTCAGATATTAAAAAATAAAGTACAAATGTTATTTTTCATGATTACTTTAATAATTATTCCCTGTTTTGCACTAATTTTAATTCTCGCCTACCCTGAAAAATGTATCACTTCAATAAACTTATATTATTACAATTCATAATGTGCATTGGTATTGAAACAAAAGTATTTTCATTGTCTTGCTGTTAACATTTTTTTAAATGCGCATCCTATTAAACAAAAATTGTTATTAAACGTTTTATTGCAACTTGTGTCGTTTTCCATGAATTTAATTTGTTTATTTTCAATGTCATTTTTTACTTAAGCAAACAAATTTGTTAAATAAAATTTTACAATGGGCCACAGTAGGAAGCTTCACATGATGACTTTGTGAGGCTCTTTACTTGGGGTGACCGTTAGAGAGATTGATCAGCAACCTCGGTCGGGGCAGTGTTGCGGAACGAACGTATTATTTAAATGAACAACACGGGAATTCTAGATCAATCTAAACATCTACACCTCCTTCACCACATTACTCCTTTCCCTACCGAGTGAGTCACGCCTACCCCGAAAGGGAAATGGCTTGATGGTATATATATTGCAGCTTGTGTTCATTTTCTAAAAAGTTAATTTTTTTATTTTTAATATATTTTTATAACAAGAGTTTATAACGTATCTTTTTATTTTTAATCTTATTATTTACAAGTAAAAGACAATTTCCTCGTTCTATCTACAAATTATTAATAACAAATAAGTAGATACTTTATGGGTGAAGAACTTTGGCCTACTAATTTTTTTTTTCGTACCTTGTGTCGTTTTTCAACAAATTTAATTTCTTTATTTTTAATGTCTCTTTTACAAATAAAACAAAAACTACGCGTCCTATCGAAAAATGATTAATAACAAATTTGTAGCTCTTTTTCGAGTGAACAACTTTTGTCCGATTATTTTTTTTTCGTAGCTTGTGTCGTTTGTCCAAAAATTAAATTTTTTATATTCAATGTTGCTTTTTACGAATAAAACGAAAAACGACGTGTCATATGAAAAAGTAATTAATAACAAATTTGTAGATGTTTTTTTAGTGCACATTTTTTTCGTATCTTGCATAGTGCGACCGCAAAATGGAATTTTTTGATTTTTCATTATTTTCTGTGCGATCAAAATTGGAATTTTCGAAAAAATTCAAAAAGTTGTTATGATAATCTTATAGGGCTGTCTAAAAGCAACGTTTTTCTTCTTTTGACTTTTTTCCCTAGCGTGCGTTGTTTGCATTAAAATGTTCATTTTCGTTTGTTTTTTTGGATTTTGAAAATGTTATAATTCTGATGATTTCCTTTTTATCGAAAAAAGTCAAAGGAATAAATTGTTCAAGTTTCCGAGTACAATGAACAAATGTGCATATATATTCTAAATCTTGAAAACTGGTCTCTAAAATTTGAAAAATGCTCTAACTTTTTGAATTTTCATCCAAAATAGCTGGTTATCGAACTTGATCTTTCTTTTTGTTCCCTAAAACTGTGTGCTAAAGCACAATCCAATCCAACTAGTCTTTCAAATGTTATCCGGTATACAGACGACAACAACGGCGACGAAGACGACGACAGACAGACACCGTCGTAAAACTGGGTTTTTTGATTCAGGGAGTCTCGAAACGTCGAGATTTAAAACAATCCGCGATAGACAGTTTTCACATAAAAGCAATACCTTCTCATTATGATGAAAATGTAAAAATAATAATGATGCTTAAGTGGGTACATAAGTAAAATTTTCGATTTTTCTTTTACATTTTATTATTATAATTATTTAATCAAATTTGGGATTATTCATTTTTTAATTATTTAATTTCTGAGCCAAGTCCCATTTTAATTCATTGAAAATTACGGAAAATACAGGTAAATTTTAATTTTGTCATGTGATGACATTCTAAACTTTCCTATTCTTCAGGCCGCTCTTTCCCGTATATTTTTAAGGATAGCTACGATAACCAAAGAGCGGATACTTCGAATTGCTTCAAATTTACAGAGATTACATATAGTGTCTCCGTCGCACTAACAAGCGACCAGATTTCTAAAAAAATCTGATTTTATAAACTAAAAACTAATGATTTATGTGATCAATCATCACGTTCTCCTAGTAAAATCTGAGCCATTTCTACAATTTTCAATTTTTTATATACTTGAAGATGTACCCAACATTTTTTTACATCATTTTTAGGACCTGAGACTTGGCTACCATGTAGGAGGAAACGAAAAATAGATATTAAACAAAATTCTCTAAGACAGTCACTTTTTAATTTTTTTAACATGCAATATTGGTATTTATATTTCATAAAGTGAATGAATATGTTAATCCACTCACGAATTTTGCCTTTCTGTTTGCGGCATTTACCTATGTAACCCCTTAATCATAGAAATCAAAATAAATTTATCAGTAATGGGAATGCGTCCTCAAGACCATATCAGCACAGATTTTAATATTATTATCAATTTATTTTAGCAGACTCTAGAAAATTAATTTTGGATATGGCGTAATATAAGATTAAGCAGTCATTTTTTCTCAAAATTATAGAACGACATTATCACACAATATTAATGTAGTGAAGGCCTTTCCCTTAAATACCTAGAAATGGGTCACTGATTGAAATCGTAAGGATTTTCACTGAAAATCAGTGAAATCTCACTGATTCAAATTTAAAAAGTGGGTTTTCAAATGTTTATCTAAGTTAAGTTGATGTTATTTAAATTATTTGAATTAATTAAAATATTGTTATAATTCAGTATCATTAAGTTACCTGTAACTTACATATGTACTGGAATATTTTAATTCCATTGTATACAAAAACATTGTAATCCGAGTTATTTTGTTATTTTATGGATTTTCAACTCTTTAATTATTTTTGTAAAATATATAACAGAGCATTCAATTATTTCAAACTTTTATTTTTTCAGTTGAATATGTTTATAGTACAGTGGAAATTACAATAAAAGTATCAGGATTTAAAAAGCGCTACATAAAACTGTGTATCAATCCCAGAAATACATATATTTCATCATAAAAAAATTATGATTCTTCCTGAAAACGATCTTATCTTTTTGAAAATTCTTACTGATTTCAAAATTAGGTTAGTCAAACAAAATTTGCAACCCAAATTTGTCCTTTTTCGCTTTCGTAATATGAACAAAACATCGCTTAAAATAATTCTAGTTTTCAATTAACATCAAGTCTTTAATAAATAATTTGAAAGGCTGTAATCATGCACTTCTGGAATAACTCTTAAACATAGTTTAACACTAACTTAATGAACCGGAAAATAATAACTCAAAATATTAAAAAAGTGAACATGGCGTAGTACAACTCTGGTGCCACGTTTTGTTTAAGATTGGCATTATTATTTATTTGCATTTATTAATAAATCACGGTGAGCCTCAACCTTTATTAACCAAAAAGTAGTTAAAATCAATGTTTATTCACAGAAACATATTTCTGATGATTGATCAGCGGTTTCAACGCAAATTTCAAATCTGGGAAAGACTTAAATAAAAAAAAACTGGTTTCCAAATCAAATTTTTTTGTATAGTTTAGGTTTTAAGTTTTACGTTCAACAAGAGATTAAATCAAAATTTGGCTGAATACACTTTCAAGATAATAAAATCCTAGCCTACAGGTTTCCTTGGTTAAAAAATTATATATTTTTTAGAAAAATAGAATTAAATAATACTGATTTCAAAAAGGACTCCATACTTTTTTCTTTAAATAATTAAAAAATTTCAAAACTATACAAATGTAATAAACAATAAGGAAAATTTGAGTGCAAAAATTTTTTAATAACAGTTTTGAATATTGAATAATATTTCCTGACCAATAATTTAAAATAAAAAAAAGAAGTAAATTTTACTTATTTTAAAATTGCTCGTTACTTTTTTGTCTTCAAATATATTTTATACATTTAAAAAGTAGCCAAAAGTGATCAACAGTAAAGAAAAGTCGATTACAAAAATGATCCTTAGTGACAAAAAACCATTGTCTGCTATATGAAAACCTCCATAAAACGCACATTTTTCAATTCATCCTATTAGATGCATCTATTTTTAAATTCTGGTGAATCGTAGTCAATATTCTGTGCTAAGCGAGTCAATTCTTTAACACGATTTTGAAAAACAGTACAAAAATCATTTTTTCAATGACGATTATTGATTAACTTCTGAAATAACTAACATTCTTTAATTTTTTTAAGTCAGGAAGCTCTTTCTCTAGATATTGACACAGTCAATATTTCAAAAGTTTGGCATAATAATTGTGAGAGGTAAACATGCTGAAAGATAATCCTTTTATATTTAGTTATATTTTGAGCTCCTGCTTTAATATGCGTTAAACTAGTTAATATCAATCAATTATTTAAGCTACTTGTTTCTTCAAAGAATGTCATCTAAATCTATGATTTTAGTTAAAATATTGAACATCTGGGACTTCTAATGCACTACATACAATATCACAATAAGAAATTATTATTAGAAATATATGATAATATATTTTTATAGCAAATTTTACTAATTTAAATCGTTCAAGAAATTGCATATATACGTAACTCCAAATTAAAGGGTCCTACTTTCGTTTTTGAGATATTTCCCTTTTTGTGAGTGATATTCAAAATTGGCGATTTTCGTTTTACAGTGAAAGATGATATACTTCATGTTTTTCTTTTTGCATAAACAGGGTTGCTACAAAATCCCAATTTCGAAATTCCCTGACTTTTCCCTAACCAACTTCTCATTTTTCCAGTCCGTTATAAATTTTTATTTCAGTTATAAAAACAACCCTACACCTGAGACATCGATAATGTTAATGCAAAAAATCTTTATTTCTAAATTGATCTTGAACATTTTTAGTGACAACATTCCCTGACTCTTTCAGGTTTTCCCTGACATTCCATGATTTTCCCAGACCATTTTTAAATTCCTTGACTGTCCCTGACTTTCTGGAATTCCCTGACAAAATACACCTCCCAAAATTAATTGGAACTGGGTTTATTAAGTAATTCAGATTTTGAACAATCAGGTTAGCACGTGTTGTTATTATTATAATACGAACAATCTTCTACTACTATTTTCTCCAAAATCTTTCCGGAATTCAAACTTCACCACAGTACTTTTAAAATGTATTCACCCGAAAGGGTTTGACTTTTTCCTAATAATGTTTTAGGCAAACTGATATCAGAAGGATGTTCATTAAGGGAGCTTCCATAAAGGATGTCACCGTTTTTTGGCGAATATTCGACCCTCAATGTGATAATGGGGTCTCAATGTCCTCTGTCACAGACTGTTAGAATTCAGCTACTCCCCCCCCCCCCCCACCCCTGTGACTGGCTTTATGGAAGCTCCCTTAGTATCCACTGGTTTTTTCTCACTTTACTAATTAAGAAGACATGTCACCTGTTAACATGTCAAACTTTATCAGTGCAATATAGGACTCTAATAATCAAATCTATGTCTTCCCTTTTGCCCATTGTCTCGTCACTTTTTTTAAGCAATAACAATTACTTTCATCTGCTTAAATGTATCAACATTGTTCAAAAACGCGATTTTTGTAGCTTTGCGATTTGCCAAAACTGAAAAATGGCTTTGATAGGACGGACAGTGACTGACCTTATAACGAACATGTGTGTCCCGTTATCCCTCGATAGACAGTCATTGGGTCTCACTGGAAGGGTGGTTTACAGCGAAGAACGCACGCACCAAACGCACACGCTGATGCACTGTGCCACGTGTTCACGAGCTTTCGCGTACCCGGTCCGGTCGGTGGATTCAAAGAGACGCGATTAGACCTCGTGGCGCCTTCCCACCTTCTCCTGCAATTTTATAATTATTCAGGTTTCGTAACTCTGGTATTTGTTGTCAAAAATCACCGTTGAGCAAAATCTATCAAATTCGTCGCGCCGGTATTTGAACGTCCCGGAACGTCCGACGAAGACGTCAAAGACGAGTTGGACAACGAGTTGTCTCGTGGCGGTGGTCGATAGCGCGGCGCTCTACTGACGTCGCGACGCTTCGTCGTGTCGTGGCCCGCGGCTCTTTCCACCCTCCACCCCCTCGGTTCGCGCAACCCCTGCCCCAGACAACCCAACGGCGCCCTCACTCACTCCGAAACAACCCGGAAACTGACGAACCCTCTGCAAACCACCCTTATTTCGTACCCCCACCACCCCATCCTCCCACTGCTCCCTTCGCGACTCGTGTCTTTCCTGCTTCTATCTACATTTCGCTCTGTTACTCCATTCTCGTAAAAAGGAGGAAAAACCATTTCTCTGAACTTTGCGTGGGTGATGAAACGTCGCGTCACTTTGCGAATCATGTTTAAACGTCGATTCGGAAAAGCCCAATTGTTTAGTCAAAATAGAACTACATTCCTTCCCAGAATAACGAACGCTATTATACGGACCAAGTGAAAAAAAGTTTTCTTGGTACAAGACTCCAAGTTGCCGATCTCTAAACATCTTCGAAAGGTAAACATATAACCTTTAAATTAATTAGGAAGAACTTCATATATAACAAATACGATTCTTATCTCTTATCAATGTCTGACATCTTATACATACTTTACTTTCGACCTCTGTCCTTTGATCTATGGCTTTTATCTTCGACCTCACATCTTTGAACTTTGACACCTGATCCTTGACCTTTCGTTTTCAAAGTACACAAGAACTTCAATATAAGACCCACTGATTTAGTTCTTCCTAGAACTGCTGGCCCACGCATTTTCTCAGTGCACAAGCAGTGTCAATAACGCGTGGCCACCCCGCACCATTCGTCCAACGACGAATTTAGTGCCACGGCCACTGCGAGGCAACCCCCGAAACTGGCCTTATATTGGAGTTCTTGTGTATCATCTTTGACCTATGACGCCTGAGCTAGAGAGCTTAAGTTAAGTTGTGCTAATAATTTTTCAAGTTAAGTTAAGCTGAGTCTGAGTTGAGCTTCATTCCAAAAAACTCGAGCTGGCTCGTGAACTCCAAATATTAGAGTTAACTCGATTCTTCAAGTAAACTCAGATTTTTTAAGCTGAATCGCAAAATTAGTCTTCTTAAGCTAACTTCAGCTGAATACAAATTTTGGATTAAAATTAAATAAATTTTCAGAAAACTTGATAGCCCAACTGAACTTGGTACAACTTGAATTTGGTAAAACTCAGCTCAACTCAAGCAGGTTTGAGAAAAAAATATGCTAATTTTTTTATAAGAATTTTTCGTAAGCTGTTTAACTCGATTTTTAACTTCCATGCACAAAACGGTAATTTTCTAAAATCTTGAATTTTCAGAATTTTTGGCGTGGATTTTTAAACAAAGGGCCTAGGGGGCTAAGCATGTAAAAATTGTCCCGTCCGTATCAAGCCTACATTGACACATATATTTGAATAAAAATGCTACAAACCGCAGATAAACCGATTTTGATGAACAAAATATATGTTGTGAAGGTCAGGAAGACTAATGAAAAATTTTTAAAGAAATGCTGACCAAAAATACAAATCAAAATTTTTTTGAGGTTAAGGTGACACCTCCAATTTTTTTGAAAAAATATCCTTAAATTGTCTAATTCGACATATTTCCCCCCCTAAATTATTCAGAGTGGCGAGTCATGGTATGTCATATCATGGCGTCATAAAAGAAAATTAAACGATTTTTTTTTGGACAAGATTTTTTTTTTCATTTTTCTCCAAAATTGTCTCATTGATTTTCACAACATATATTTTGTTAATTAAAATCGGTTGAGCCTTTTTTTTTTTAATTTTTCGCCAATTTTTTAACCAGTTTTCTATGTGACGAAAAATTCTGCATGTTAATTGCACATTTTTTAAATAAAAGTAATGCCATTATTCTGTTATACAAAACAAATTGATTCGTGGTCTGCAAAGTGCGAACATTTTCATTTTTTTTTAAACGTAGACTTTAAAAAAATGATATAATTTTCTATTTTTCTCATTTTTTTTTTTATACTCTTACATTACAAACAATTATTTTTATTTGATATTGCTTTTCATTAACAAAAACTGTACTTACAAAAAATTCGTCTTAGTTTTTTGGCCTTCACAAAATTGGTAAAAAATCGATCATTTGAAAGCCATGCGTGACCTGAAGATCTTGACCCATTTTAAATTGTTTTCTGGCCCTGATTTGTCTTCTCAAAAGGCCAAAAAGGTTTCATTTCGCCCTCTTACGTCCTCCTGTTGATTTTAGGTAAAATTGTTGTATTTTATATAAGGGAGCCTGGGAAAGGGAAGGGTGATCTGAAACTCACCCCTAGCACTTTATATCCCCCCCCCCCCC
>CAKNWT010080924.1:0-15318 GCA_932066315.1 Andricus coriarius | reverse complement strand
AAACGAATTTTTTAGAAGAAAGTTAAATTAGAAAGAAAGATGATTTTGTCACAATAAGAAATTAATTTTCAACAAATCGTTTAAATTTTCAACAAAATAGTCGCATTTGGACTAAATAGCTGAGTTTTTAACTTAAAAAGATAAGATTTTTAACAAGAAAATTAATTTCCTTTTAAAGACGCATTTTTAACAAAATACATCAATTTGTAATTAAATATTTGATTTTTTAACTAAAAAAGATAAGTTTTTAACCAGAAATACAACAGTTAAATTTTCAGTTGAACAAAATTATTTTCAACTAGTTGATTTCAAGTAAAAACACCAAATTACTACAGAATTTTCAACAACAAAAAGCACATGAATTTTCTATCCAATAATTAAATTTTCAAGTTATAAAGATATGTTTTAACCAAAAATGGAATATTTAAATTTTCAGATAAACAAATTTTTATTACCAAAAAAATTGTAAGACATTGAGGCGACCTAAAAAAACAGCGACTTTTTAAGAAGCCAGTTCAACTTTTAACCAAAGAGATGAATTTCTAACCAAATAATTAAATTTCCAATTAAAAAGTTCATTTTTCACCAAATAGATAAATTTTTCACCAAAAAAGTGAATTTTCAACCAGGTATATTATTACCTTTTTATCAAAAAAGACGAAAATACAAGAATTGTAAACCAGAAAGTTGCATTTTTGTACAAAAATATGATATTTTCACTCAAAGAGATTAAGTTTCAAACCAGGAAGAAGAATTTTCCCTAAAAAAAATTTAATTTTCAATCTGAAATATACACTTTCAGCTCATAAAGGACAAGTGTTCAACCACAAGTGGTATAATTAAATTTTCAGATAAAAAAATGATTTTTTTACCGAAAGAATTGCACATTTTCAACCAATTAGCTGAATGTAAAACCAATGAGGCGAATCTTGAAGAAAAAATGAGTTTTTAATATACTAGTTCAAGTTTTAACAATACAAAAAATAATTTTTAACGAAATAGTGTAATTTTCAACAAAATAAATGAATTTTCAACCAAATTGTGAAATTTTGAAGACAAAGAAGATGAATTCTTAACAAAACATGTAATAGATCATGTTTTAGATAAAAAAGATTTGAATTTTAAATAAAAAGCAGTTAAATAAAAAAAAGACGAATTTTTAATAAAAAGCTAAAATCTTCTACCAAAACAGATTAATTTTCAACGAAAGAGTTGATTTTTTTAAGGAAAAAGATTACATTTTTACCTAGGTAGTTAAATTTTCAACTAAGAAAATGATTTTTTAACCAAAATGGTGAATCTGCCACAATAAAATTAAATTTTCAACAAAAGATTTTAACATTCAAACAAACAGTTGAATTTTCAGTTGAAATAGTTAATTTTCAGTTAATAAAGAAACGAATTTTTAACAAAATAATATAATTTTCGATTAAGGAGACGAATCTTGAAGAAAAAAATTTATTTTCACCATAGTAATTAAACTATCAACCAAGTAGTTAAATGTTTGACAAAAGAAGATGACATTTTAACAAAGTAGTTAAATTTTTAACAAAATAATTAAATTTTCAACTGAATGATAAAATGCCTAGCCAAAAGACATGAATTATGAACCGAAAATATAATAGTAGACTTTTCAATTAAAAAGAATTACCTTTCAACCGAAAATAGTTGGATTTTCTTATTGGGTTCTATTAATTCAATTCATATTCAAGGCAAGAAGCAAAAAAAGGGGAAAATTGAGAATTTTCTGTAAAACAGGGGAAAAAAGAGTAGTTAATAAAAATAGGGGTAAAGAGAGGCCATCGTTCGTAACGTTACTTCCGCTGTCCTCCCCTTCTCCTCAAATTGGTAACGTAGTTTATTGGACGGCCCCATAGATTAAACTGCTAGAATTGATATTCAGTAGAAGTTTCTCTTTAGCAAGGGTTCACCTTTTATAGGAACTTAAAATAATGTTTTATTCCTAATGGCATTGATCTGTGCACCTCAGGCAAGTTCTGCTCGCATGCCAGCTGTTCTGTGGACACCTTTCCTTTCCCTCTGATGTACGCAAAGTTCCCGCATCTTTTAACACGTGTTCCTGGCAAAAATTTACCGCGATCTTGGCGAGATAAGAAACCGGGTATGGAGAGGGTTTCTACAGATTCATGGGGAGCATAATTCGCCCCATACTCCTCCGAAGACATTCTCCTGGCCCTGAAGAAGTCCAAGTAACCTCATGCAAAAAGAGGCCAGGTCAAACCCATACTAACCCCGCAAACCACATCGATATTCATCTCCTTAGATGTTACCAGCTGTGCATGCTGATTCATGGAAGGTTGAGGAATTGAGCTTGTATCTACTCCCAACATCGATTATCGATCTCTTCAACATCTTGAGGCCCCTGGAAATCATTGGTAAATCGGACTTCATAAACTGAGGTCAAACGTTTATATACATAATCTCGAGAGTAAAAAGACTTGGGCCCTGAAGAATGGTGTTTTTTTGTTTTGTCGTTAGGTTCGCCCAAAAGCAGAACCGGGCAGATTCTCTTCCTCCGACATGGCCGGTAACAAGCATGGTTAGTTGAAAGAGAAAAGCGAGGTATACAATTGTTTCATTTATTCCCTTTTTAAATAAAAAGTTATTATCGAAATGCCACTAAGGGGGCGCTTTTTTATTTCGATTATTATGGAAAATTCTATTTTTTATGTAATAATTTAAAGAAAAAAAAGCGCCCTACTAGCGGCACCACGATAACGTCACTATCGCAGTAGTGCAGCATTATACCATTTATCTGAAAAGGTAGTCGATAAAACAGTGTTCTACATTGTTCTTTGCTTCCGTGACTTACCATGCTTGTTAACGACGTAGCCGGAAGAAGAGGATCTGCTCGGTTCTGTTTTTGGGCGAGCCTAACGACAAAACGTGAAACTACTCTGAAATTGGATCCCGAAGGATGGTAGTTTTTTCTTTTGTCGTTAAGTTCGCCCAAAAGCAGAACCGAGCAGATCCTTTTCCTCTGGCTTCGTTGTTAACAAGCATGGTAAGTGACGAAAGGAAAAACCGACGTAGACGACTGTTTCATCTACTCGCTTGTTAGATAAATAGTGCCGCTAATTAGGCGCACTTTGTTTATTTCGTTTAATATAAATATTATTTATAATATTATTATAAATATTTCGTTTAATACTATTTATCTAAAAAGGGAGTTGATAAAACAGTTTTCTACTTTGTTTTTTGCTTTCATGACTTACCATGCTTGTTAAAGACGAAATCGGATGAATAGGATCTGCTCGGTTCTGTTTTTGGTCAAACCTAAAGATCAAAATAAAAATCACTATGAATTTGGGTCCTGGAACATGGTAGTTTTTCGTTTTGTCGTAAGGTTCACCCAAAAGCAGAACCGAGCAGAAGCGAGAAGGTCTAGCGCAGAATGTGAAATCTCACGTAGAATATACAAATGTAAATAACATTTTTTTGACGTGCTTGAATAAATTATAATTAATAATTTAATTTTATAAGTAAAGCATCTAAATGCGGACATCACTTTTTTCCCCTATTCCGCTCTTTACACCTCTTTTGAATATTTGCTCTTTTTCCCCCTTTTTACAAAAAAATTCTCTTGTTTCTCGTTTTTTCGCTAAAGGCCATGTGACGAGTGGGTCACGTGACCCGCTTCCTACCTTACCGACACTTTTTTTATTTGTAAACTTATTTTCACACGAATAGCCACATCGAGTTGAAGATTTGGGATAATGAATAAGAATCACTAAGAGCCGCGGCTCTGGTCCTAAATTTTGAAAATTATGAAAAAAGCAACAAAAAAATTATTTACAAACAAAACTTTTTCATAATTATAAAAATGTATGACCAGAGCCGTGTTTCTTAGTGATTCTTATTTATTATTCCAAATTTCCAACTTGATGTGGCTATTCGTATGAAAATAAGTTCACAAATAAGAAAAGTGTCGGTAAGGTAGGAAGCGGGTCACGTGACCCACTCGTCACATGGCCTTAAACGCAAACTAAAATACTAGAACCCAATCAGAAAACCCGGTTATTTTTGGTTTAAAGTTCATTCTTATCAATCAACCGGCTACTATTATATTTTTGGTCAAGAATTAACTTTTTTTATTGTTAACAATTCGACTAATTAGTTGAAAATAGAACTAATCAATTTTTCATTGAAAATTCAACTTTTTGGTTCAAAGTTAAACTACTTCGATTTTATTTTTGTTTGAAATCAATTTTTTAATTTAAAGTTCAAATCTGTCTTTTTTGGTTCAAAATTGAGGTATTTCGTAGTAAATTCGTCTTTTTGGTAGAAAATTAATCTTCTTCATTAATAGCTCAACTACTTGGATGAAAGTTGAACTACTCTGTTTAAAATTTATTTTATTTGGTTGAAAATGATCTCTTTTGTTGAAAATTCGTTTTTTTTTTTAATTAATTTGTTTGGCTTAAAATTTAACTAATTCACTTTTGTTTGAAAATGTATGTATTTTGTAGTAAATTCTTCTTTTTTGGTAGAAAATTAATCTTTTGTATTAAAAATTCGACTACTTGAATAAAAGTAGAATTAATTTGTTTAAAATGTATTCTACTTGTTTGAAATTGATCTATTTTGTTAAAAATTCATTTTTTTATGTTGAAAAATAATTTTTGTTGACTTAAAATTTAACTAATTAACTTTTGTTTGAAAAGTTATGTATTTTGTAGTAAATTCGTATATTTTGGAAGAAAATGAATCTTTTTCATTACTCAACTACTTGGTGGAAAGTTGAACTTTTTTGTTAAAAATTCATAGCTTTTATTTATTGAAAATTAATTTTTTTAACTTAAAATTCGACTATTCCACTTTTAGTCGAAAATCTATAGTTTTTAGTTAAAAATTCAACAGTTTGGTTTAAAATTCTTGTATTTCTTGGCAAATCCGTCTTTTTGATAGAGAATTAATCTTCTTAATTGATAATTCAACTCTTTGATCAAAAATTAAACTACTTTGTTAAAAAAAATTTTTTTTTAAGATTGAACTATTTTTTTGGAAATTCGTTGTTTTTTTCCTAAAAATGAATTTTTTTTGACTGAAAATTTAACTACTCCATTTTTGGTTGAAAAATGATACATTTTGTAGTGAATTTTTATTTTTTTTATTTAAAATTACCCTTTTTCATTGTAAATGCAGCTACTTGGTTGAAAGTAGAATCACTTTATTAAAAATTTATTTTATTTGTTTGACATTGAATTCTTGTGAAAAATTCGTTGTTTTTTTGTGTTAAAAATTAAATTGTTTCACTGAAAATTTAACTATTCCATTTTTGGTTGAAAATGTATGTATTTTGTAGAAAATGCATCTTTTTTGGTAGGAAATTATTCTTCGAAATTGAAAATTCAACTACTTGGTTGAAAGTTACGGATAATATTAATGAAAATGACTGTTTTGATTAGTAAAAGTAACTGATTATATCATTGAACTCATTTTTTATAAAATCTTTTTTTTCACTTAACTCCTCTTTTGGTGAAAATTGAACTTTTTCTTCAAAATTATTTTTTTTTTGTTTTGTCAAAAATTGATTTTATTGCCTAATTTAAATTTGAACTATTCTATTCATTTTTTGAAAATCAATCCTTTTAGTTAGTAATTCAACTATATTGTTGAAAATTGATTTTTGTTGCTTGAATTCTACTTTTTTTACTAAAAAATAAAATATTTTTTTAAATATTGACTATTATATTTGTCGTTGAGTACTCATTTATTTCTTAGTTAACAATGCAACTTGTTTGAAAGTTGAACTACTTTATTGAATATTCATTTTAGTGGTTTCAGATTCAACAATTTTGTTGATAATTTTTTGTTGTTGAAAATCAATTTTTTTAAATGAAAATTTAACTATGCCATTTTTGGTTGTAACTTGATCGTTTCTAGCTGAAAATTCAACTTTTTAGTTGAAAATGAAATTTTTCGTTAAAAAATCAACTGTTTTTCGTAACTTTTTTTGGGGGTAAAAATTAAGTTTTTGGAATGATAATTCAACGATTTGGTTGATATTTTTTTCGTTCTTGAATGGAAAGTCTTTCTTGGTTGAAATTTCAAAATTTCGTTAAAAAGTGATCTTTTCCTGGTCAAAAATTTAACAGTTTTGTCGAACGTACGTCTTTTTAGATAAGAAATTCGTCCATTTGGATTCATGAATCAACTCTCTTCTAAAAAAATTTTCTTCTTGGCTTGAAAATTCAAATATTTGGATTAAAATGTGACTGTTTTTGATTGAAGTTCAATATTTTTTGCTTGGAATTCGATCGATCATTTAAAAATTCATCTTTGTAGGTTGGAAATTCAACTATTTTGCTGTAACTTCAATATATTTTGACTTAAAATCATTAACGTTTTATACTGAATTTAATATTGTACCTATAAATTAATTTATTTCAAAATAATTTGTCCCTCTAATTTCGAAAGAAATCACCCTATTTCGCCTGTTTTGAGAGCTAGCATTTTGGGTGGTTCAAGCTTTCTGTAATGATCTGTAACGAAGAAGGGCAAAAGTGGGGAAATTTTTCAAAATGGCGTTAAGTAGTTTTTGAAGAGCCCCTAAACAAAATCAAAAATCCTCAAAAATCACGACCTTTAAGAATGCCATCCTCAGCTGATTTTCTTAAAAGCTGACATAACGATCCGCTCCATCCATTATGACATCAATTTCCTCTGAAAGCACAGAAAGCTGAGTACGATCGTTCGTATCTAGCGAATAGAACAAGCTCTTCGCTATATAATAGTATCTCTAGAGCCAATTTTCGTGAAACTATCGCGAGGAAAAGCGAATGCGTGGGAGAGATCCAGTGGAGTAAGCAATTTTCTTATCGGGCCCGTCATTTCCGGTCGTTCATCTCATGGCTTGTAGTTAGAAGGCGGGACATTGATTAAAGGTCCATTTTAACTCGCGAAATAGGTATCCCCGTTTTCTTATTTCGCTCCTTTGATTCAATTTACGATGGAGATAGCGACCGATAAAGAGACTTTCGTATAGCATCCGTCTATTTTCAACTGCGCTCGATTGCGCTTTCTTCAGCACCCACTTTCTTCGCCACCCACTTGCTATCTCTTTCTGTCTCTTACTATCTCGCTTTTCTATCTCAGCCTCTCAAGCTTCGATTCAGGACTCTGGCCGGCCGCATTAACGTCCGTCGACTCCCACCCTTGTTCCTTATCAGCACTTGATCAAATCATCTCAAAGACCCAGGCCATTCCTCTTCTCCGATCGAAGGACTATAATCAACGTTTCTTTTCGGACCAGAACTTCAAGGATTTTTATCTATCCACCAATTCCAAATTTCCCTATTATGGAACCTCTTTATGCTTTGCAGATGATTGTTGATCAAAATCGACTCTCTGAACGTCAACCTTTCTAATCAGATCGGAACAGCAAGGATTTTTACCTATCCACTAATTTCTAGCTTCCCTATTATAGAACCTCTTTATGATTTGTAGATGATCGTTGATCAATATTGTCTCTCTGAACATCAACTTTTATATTTTGCAATCTCTTTATAATTTGTAGCTGATCATTGAGCAATACCGACTCTCTAAACATCAAACTTTTTATTCGAACTAGAACTCCAAGGATTTTTATCGATCCATCAATACCAAATTTCCCTTTGCAATCTCTTTATGATTGGTAGATGATCGTTGATCAATATCGACTCTCTGAATATCAACTTTTATATTTTGACTAGAACTCCAAGGATTTTTATCGATCCATCAATTCCAAATTTCCCTTTGCAATCTCTTTATGATTTGTAGATGATCGTTGATCAATATCGACTCTCTGAACATCAACTTTTATACTTTGACCAGAACTCCAAGGATTTTGATTGATCGACCGATTCCAAATTTCCTTATGATGGAACCTCTTTATGACTTGGAGATGATCGTTGATCAACATTGACTCTGAACATCAACCTTTCTCTTCAGACCAGAACTCCAAATATTTATATCTATCCACCAATACCAAATTTCCCTCTTATGGAACCTCTTCATGATTTGCACATGGTCCTAGATCAATATCGACTCTCTGAACATCCACTTTTATATTTGGATCAAACCTACAAGGAATTTTATCGATCCACCAATTCAAAATTACCCTTTGATGGAACCTCCTTAGGCTTTGTAGATGATCATTGATCAATATCGACTCTCTGAACGTCAACCTTTCTAATCAGGCTGGAACTCCAAGGATTTTTATTCATCCACCAATACCAAATTTCCCTTTCTAATCTCTTTATGATTTGTAGATGATTGTTGGTCAATATTGACTCTCTGAACATCAACATTTATATTTTGACCAGAACTCCAAGGGTTTTGATTGATCCACCAATTCTAAATTTCCTTATGATGGAAGCTCTTTATAATTTGTAGATGATCGTTGATCAATATCGACTCTCTGAACATCAACCTTTTTATTCAGACGAGAACTCCAAATATTTATATCTATCCACCAATACCAAATTTCCCTTTGATGGAACCTCTTTATGATTTGCACATGGTCCTAGATCAATATCGACTCTCTGAACATCAACTTTTATATTTCGACCAGAACTCCAAGGATTTTTATCGATCCACCAATTCAAAAATACCCTTTGAAGGAACCTCCTTATGATTTGTAGATGATCGTTGATTAATATCGACTCTCTGAAAATCAACCTTTCTAATCGGGCTCAAACTTCTAAGATTTATATCCATCCACCAATACTAAGTTTCCCTCAGATGGAATCTGTTCATGATTTGTAGATGAACGCTGATAACTATCGACTCTATGAACATCAACCTTGATATTTAGATCGAAACTACAAGGATTTTTATCGATCCACCGATTCCAAATTTCCCCTTCATGGGCGCTCTTTATAATTTGTAGATGATCGTTGAATAATATCGACTCTCTGAACATCAACCTTTCTATTCGGGCAAGAACTCCAAGGATTTATATCTATCCACCAATACCGAATTTCCTTTTGATAGAACCTCTTTATGATATGCAGATGCAGAACTCCAAGGATTTGTATCGATCCACCAATTTCAAACTTCCCTATGATGGAACCTTTTTATCACATGTAGATGATCGTTGATTAATATCGACACTCTGAACATAAACTTTTATATTTTGACCAGAACGCCAAGGATTTTGATTGATCCACCAATTCCAAATTTCCTTATGATGGACTCTCTTAATGATTTGTAGATGATCGTTGATCAATATCGACTCTCTGAACATCAAACTTTCTAATCGGACCAGAACTTCAAGAATTTTTATCTATCCACCAATACCAAATTTACCCTTGATGGACTCTCTTTATGATTTTTAGATGATCGAATATCGACTCTATTAGCATGAAACTTTATATTTAGATCAAAAACACAAGGATTTCTATCCATCCACCAATACAAAATTTTTATTTGATGGAAACCCTTTATGATTTGCAGATGATCATTGATAAATATCGGCTCTCTGAACATCAACCTTTAAATTTTGATCAAAAACACAAGGATTTCTATCCATCCACATATACCAAATTTTCCTTTAATGTAACCTGTTTATGATTTGCAGGTGGTCGCTGATCAATATCCACTTTTTGAATATCAACCTTTCTAGGCGAACCAGAACTCCAAAAATTTTTATCTATCTACCAATACCCAATTTCCCTTTCCAATCTTTTAATGATTTGTAAATGATCGTCGATCAATTTCGGCTCTCTGAACATCAACTTTTATACTTTGACCAGAACTCCAAGGATTTTGATTGATCCACCAATTCTAAACTTCCTTATGATGGACTCTCTTTATAATTTGTAGATGATCGTTGATCAATATTGACACTCGGAACATCAACCTTTCTATGCCGACCAGATCTTCAAGGATTTTTATCGATCCACCAATTCCAAGCATCGCTATGATGGAAACTCTTTATGACTTGTAGATGATCGTTGATGAATATCGACTCTCTGAACATCAACTTTTATATTTGGATAAAAACTCCGAGGATTTCTATCTATCCACCAATAAAAAATTGCCCTTTGATGGAACGTTTTCATGATTTGTAGATGATTGTTGATCAATATGGACTCTCTGAACATCAACCTTTCTATGCAGACCAGAACTCCAAGGATTTGTATCGATCCACCAATTCGAAACTTCCCTATGATGGAACCTCTTTATGACTTGTAGATGATCGTTGATAAATATCGACTCGCTGAACATCAGCCTTTATATTTTCATCAAAAACACAAGGATTTTTATCTATAGACCAATACCAAATTTCCCTTTATGATCTCTTTATGATTTGTAGATGATCGCTGGTCAATATTGAATTTCTCAATATCAACTTTTATATTTTGACCAGAATTCCAAGGATTTTGATTGATCCACCAATTCCAAATTTCCTTATGATGGACTCTCTTAATGATTTGTAGATGATCGTTGATCAATATCGACTCTCTGAACATCAAACTTTCTAATCGGACCAGAACTTCAAGAATTTTTATCTATCCACCAATACCAAATTTACCCTTGATGGACTCTCTTTATGATTTTTAGATGATCGAATATCGACTCTATTAGCATGAAACTTTATATTTAGATCAAAAACACAAGGATTTCTATCCATCCACCAATACAAAATTTTTATTTGATGGAAACCCTTTATGATTTGCAGATGATCATTGATAAATATCGGCTCTCTGAACATCAACCTTTAAATTTTGATCAAAAACACAAGGATTTCTATCCATCCACATATACCAAATTTTCCTTTAATGTAACCTGTTTATGATTTGCAGGTGGTCGCTGATCAATATCCACTTTTTGAATATCAACCTTTCTAGGCGAACCAGAACTCCAAAAATTTTTATCTATCTACCAATACCCAATTTCCCTTTCCAATCTTTTAATGATTTGTAAATGATCGTCGATCAATTTCGGCTCTCTGAACATCAACTTTTATACTTTGACCAGAACTCCAAGGATTTTGATTGATCCACCAATTCTAAACTTCCTTATGATGGACTCTCTTTATAATTTGTAGATGATCGTTGATCAATATTGACACTCGGAACATCAACCTTTCTATGCCGACCAGATCTTCAAGGATTTTTATCGATCCACCAATTCCAAGCATCGCTATGATGGAAACTCTTTATGACTTGTAGATGATCGTTGATGAATATCGACTCTCTGAACATCAACTTTTATATTTGGATAAAAACTCCGAGGATTTCTATCTATCCACCAATAAAAAATTGCCCTTTGATGGAACGTTTTCATGATTTGTAGATGATTGTTGATCAATATGGACTCTCTGAACATCAACCTTTCTATGCAGACCAGAACTCCAAGGATTTGTATCGATCCACCAATTCGAAACTTCCCTATGATGGAACCTCTTTATGACTTGTAGATGATCGTTGATAAATATCGACTCGCTGAACATCAGCCTTTATATTTTCATCAAAAACACAAGGATTTTTATCTATAGACCAATACCAAATTTCCCTTTATGATCTCTTTATGATTTGTAGATGATCGCTGGTCAATATTGAATTTCTCAATATCAACTTTTATATTTTGACCAGAATTCCAAGGATTTTGATTGATCCACCAATTCCAAATTTCCTTATGATGGACTCTCTTTATAATTTGTAGATGATCGTTGATAAATATCGACTCTCTGAACATCAACCTTGATAGTTAGATCAAAACTATAAGGATTTATATCGATCCACCAATTCCAAATTTCCTTATGATCGAACCTCCTTACGATTTGTAGATGATCATTGATCAATATCGACTCTCTGAACATCAACTTTTATATTTGGATCAAACCTACAAGGAATTTTATCGATCCACCAATTCAAAATTACCCTTTGATGGAACCTCCTTACGCTTTGTAGATGATCATTGATCAATATCGACTCTCTGAACATCAACTTTTCTAATCGGGCTGGAACTCCAAGGATTTTTATCTATCCATCAAGACCAAAGTTCCATTTGCAATCTCTTTATGATTTGTAGATGATCGTTAATCAATATCGACTCTCTGAACATCAACTTTTATATTTTGTCCAGAACGCCAAGGATTTTGATTTATCCACCAATTCCAAATTTCCTTATGATGGACTCTCTTAATGATTTGTAGATGATCGTTGATCAATATCGACTCTCGGAACATCAAACTTTCTAATCGGACTAGAACTACAAAGACTTTTATCTATTCACCAATATCAAAGTTCCCTTTGATGGAAAATCTTTTGTGATTTGTAGATAATTGCTGATCAATATCGACTCTCTGAGCATCAATTCTCATACTCTACTAAGGGGCCGTACAAAAATTACGTCACGCTATTTTAAACGCATTTTCCATCCCTCCCCTTCTTCATCACATATCATCACATAGATCTTAAACAAACACGGTGACATCACAAATACGACCCCCCCCCCCCCTACACCGCCCGCTTGGAAATAAAATTTTTTCTTCGATTTCATTTGATGAACGCCTAAAATCAATATAGGGGAATAATAGTGGAATAAATACTTGTAATGAAAATTTATCTATGAGTACCATATGGAATTTAATATTAAACGCTTAATATTTTAAGTGAAAATTTATTGCATTTTGAACAAAATAGTTGAATTTTCAAACAAAAATATGCAAATCCCACCAAAAGAGATTAATTTTCTACCTGCGAAGACGAATTTTCAACCAAACCGTCCAATTTTGAAACAAAAAAGAATTTACTTCAACCATAAACAGTTGCGTTTTCAAACAAATAGTTGAATCTTCAAGCCAAAAATACAAATTTTTTTGAAGACAGTTGAATTCTTAACCAAGGAAGATAAATTTTCAACGAAGAACTTTTCAAGCAAAAAAGATGAAGTCTTAATCCAGAGAAACGAATTTTCAACAAAGTAGTTTAATTTTGAAACAGAAAGGAAGAATTTTTAATGAGTAAGTTGAATTTTGAACCAAATAATTACAATTTTAAGAAAATATGAAGATGAAAGATGAATTTTCAGCCAAATAGTTGAATTAACAAAAAATTAATTATCAACCAAGCAGTTGTATTTTCAACCAATTAGTAAAGCTTTCATGTAAAGAGGATGAATTTTTAACAAAACAGTTGAATTTTTAACGAAATAGTTTAGTTTTCAGCATAAAAATATAAATTATCAACTAAATGGTCAAACACGAAAAATCAAACTTCAACCAATGACAGCTTAAATTTGAAACCAAACAACAGAATTTGAAACAAAACTAATTAGTTTTCAATAATAGTTAGATTCTTCACAAAATGATTGAATTTTCAACAAAATAATTGAATTTTCGTCTAAAATTTTGGATCTTTAACAAAAAAAATGACTTTTCAATAAAGCGTTTCAACTTTGAACCAAGTATTTAAAATTTAAACAGAAAAGTATTAATTTTTAACGTAAAATATAATAGTTAATATATTAACAAAGAAAAAAATATATAAGATTTTAGTCAAAAATAGTCAAATTTAACCAAGAAGATGAATGATTCTTAACGAAAAATGAAGTAGTTCATATTTACACCAAAAGAGATTTAAATTTTAAATAAGAGATAGTTGCGTTCCACTAAAACAAAACAAAAATGAATTTCCACCAATATTGTTGAATACTAAACCAAATTGCGAATGTTTCAAACCAAAAGAGCGTTTTCTCTATAAAAAAGTTGAATCATCAACCAAAAATTCAATTTTCAAAAAAATAGTTAAATTTTGACCAGAGTGATGGATTTTTATCTTTTAACAAAAATTTCATTTTTTTAATACATAAAATTTCAACTTAAAACTATTAATCTTCAGCTAGTAATGTAATATTAAAATTTTCTGTTAAAAAGATTAATTTTGAACAAAATATTTAAACCTTTAGCCAATAAAATAAATGACTGAACAAGTAGTTCAACGTCTAACAAAGAAATAGAATTTTTAGCGAAAAAGGTGCAATTTTAACGGAAAAAGGTGAATTTTCAAGACAAAAATTTTACAACTAAATATTAAAATTACTGTTAAACAAAGTATTTTAAATTTCAACTTACTAGTGCTTCAATGCGTGAACGTTATTTGTTATATAATTAAACCTATTTATTATAAATTAGTTTTTTTTATTAATGATTACACATTTTGCTTAAGAACTGATCTTTTTGTTGAAACAACTTTATAGTTGAGATTTCAACTGTTTTGATGAAAATTCATCATTTTGGTTCAAAACTCTTTTTTTTGTGACAATTAAATTATTCCTTTTTTGGTTAAAAAGTAATCTTTTTCAGTTAGTGATTCATTTGAGATGCATTTTTAACAATAAAGTTATATTTTTAAAAATGCATCTCAGTTAAATTTTACTGTTTTTGATTAAAAATTAATTTTTTTTACATTAACTGTTACTTTTGTCGTTGAGAATTTATTTGTATAGTTATTATTAATATAATATATTTAATATAATATTATAAATAATATTAATATATTTGTTTAGTTTCTTTTAAAGATATTCTTTTATTTTGGAAGAAAAATACACTTTTTAATCGAAAATTATGTAATAATAATAGATATTATTTTTTTTTAATTAGTTTAACTTTTAATCAAGTAGATATTCAACAAAAGAAAAAAATTCCCAATGAAAATTCAATTATTGAATTTTTCAACCAAAAAATTTGATTTTTCAATAGAAAAAAAAAACAAAAAATTTTAACAAAATAGTTGAATCTTCAACCGTATAGTAGAATTGTTACCAAGCGAGATGAACTCTGAACCAAAAGCCAAATAATGAACCAAATATATTTGGATTTTCTTATTAGGTTCTATTAGTGTAGTTTACATTTAAGCGAAAAAACGAGAAAAAAGGAGATACTTCTTGAAAACAGGACAAAAGAAGAAAATTGCATTTGCTCAAGTGCCGAAAAAAATTTTAAACTGAATTCGGCAAATTTTCAAAATAATGATTGCTTCTTTCAAAAATAATATGTTTGATATTAACGGGTCCAGATGTTTTACTACTGGCACTTCTGTTTTCCTTTTATTAACTTAGGAATCAACCAAGACAGACTAATTTTCAAACCAAAAAAAAAAAGGAATTTTCAAAAAAAGAGTAGAATTTTCAACCAAGAAAGATTTTTCAGTCAATAAGAAAAAAAATCTCAGCCAAAATGTTAAATTGGATAATCAATCCAAAAATGTATACATTTATTAATTTATATAATTATAAGCAATTTTAAGCTAGAAACATTAATTTATACATTAAAATTTGTTCCAACATCTTTTTAAATATTCTCTC
>CAKNWT010080899.1:0-15561 GCA_932066315.1 Andricus coriarius | reverse complement strand
CTGCTTAGGATGAATACATATATTAAATTTTTGAACATTATATTACAAATAAAATTTCTAACTCTACGGGGGTTCGAACCTACATCTATACCTGAATCTGTCGCCTAGCAGTCGGTAGTCTTATCCATTACTCTATACCTAGAGAATTGAAAGTCAATGAAAAAACCATCCTCATAAGCCACAGCTCAAAAAACTTATGACAACAACTTTTTAACTCTTTTTTCTCATTAATTTTTTTATTATTATACGACATCATATAGATGTAAAATAAATGAACTGTTAACAGAAATATTAATAAAATAATTTTAAAATAAATAATTAAAATCGCTTACAATTTTTCTTCGTGTAATATTTTGTTTTTTTCCCGCGTTTTAGACTAGTTTACAACTTTTGATAATGACATAAAATTTCATTTTCAATGATCATTTAAAATTTGTATCGATAGAACTTAGAAATTTTATCGCGTATTGCGACAATTTTTTTAATAACAAATTATTTAAAACGTTCCTGTAATATTTTGCTCTTTAGGTGTTTTAGACTATAACACATGAACATTTTCAAAGTCTCGTTGAATTTATATTAAAAATGTTATATTAAAACAAGAATAGCCCGACCAGAGCCCGACTAGAACCTGCCTAGGAAATTGGACATGAAAATAGCCTACACAGAGGATTAAGATTTTTGGAAATAGCTCGACCAGTCCCCGATCAGCACCCGACTAGAAATGTTCACCCAAAGTAAACCGACTACGACCCGACCAATCCCCGACTAGGGACATTGTCTACAAAATTTCTCCGACTAGCCCCCGACTAGTGCCCGAATTTTAATGGGGCCAAGTGGGGCTATTTCTACACGGGTGTATACCTAGATTTTTTAATTTCTATTTTTTCAATTAGTTGCACTTTAGGGTAAGAATCATCGGACAATTTTTTTTATGTCAGCATTATAGTTAATCGCAACGGTCATGAAGTTACATTGGTTTTCACAGTTTTCATTTGAGTTACCAATGGTTTGAAAAAATGCTATAAAAAATGTTGAGCTCCAGAAAAATGCTTTTGAAAATAATAAAGAAATCCGAAAATGGATCAAAATTTTTTTTCTTTTTCAATTTTCGAAATCCACCTACATACTTCACTTATAAAAGAAAAAAATGAATTTGAAGTTTCCCTTTGAAACATTAGAAATGACTACTGAATTTTATTAGGATAACGTTTTACAGCAATAATATTTTTAGATAAGGTGTAATTTGTCTTGATCCACAATCTTTATATACCTGATACTTTTTTCAATATCGTTGGAAAGTCAGATAGGAATTAAGGAAAAGTCGATTGTTTATAACTTTATGACCGTTGAGCTTGTCAAATTGTATATTTTCTTTCATTTCCACTTACCAAATTTTTCTGTTTTCTACCCACCCTATGAGGATTGTTTTATGTTTAAAATTAAAAAGTACTGCATTCGAGACTCTATTCTTTTGAAAATCGAAAGAAGACAAATTTATAAATCCATTCCAGAGACTGCTTAACAAATTTAAGAACTAATAATAATAAATTTGATTAAAGAAAAGTCATTTTGACTTTGATGTTCAAAAAATTGGATTAACCGTTTCAACAGCCACAATCATAATTGACAAGGTGAAACGCCCAGCAGTTATCGACAACGCCCCAGTGATCGCCAGCTGGCATATTTATGTGAGAACAAAAAAATAAAACATAAACAATATGTTAAAACAAAAATGTTTAGTAAGATTGAACGTTTATAAATCTAATAACGTATATTTTAAACTTTCACTTTCAATTGCATTAGAGAAACAATGATTCTTTCAGGAGACTCCTGAATTTTCTTACAACATGACGACACATAGTAGGACTCAATTTTCCGTAAATACAGAAGGAGGTAAATGATTATTTCTTACTAGGATGTTGTTCTGTGCTCAAAATTAATTTTTATTTATGAAAAAATTATTAAAATGCAATTTTACAACTTATTTGAACATTAAATCAGCATGGCGATTACACGGTATTGACAATTTCGACCCCGATCCAGTGATCGCCAACAAGAGTAATCAGAGTCTTACATTTGGTATGGTTAACATTCAGTATTTGAAAAGGGTCTATTACAACCATCCATCGGTTGACTAAGAAAATAAGTAGTAGAAGGTTTAAGAAGACGTTCGAAAAAATGATTTTCTAATAAAAACATAGGATTTGCTTATATTTTTAATTGGAGGATTAAATAAAAAAGTTATAACACTTGGTTGTGTGTAAGCTCAAATGGAAGACTGGCGATTACTAGGTTTTTTGCACTATTATTTATAGTATTTTATTATTAAAAAGTAAGTAAATATTTGGCTGAAATAACAGTTATATGTATTAATCTCAAAATATGAGAGCGTCTCAAAATATTCATTGTTTTTCATGTTAATAATTTTTTACATTTTATAAGATTTCTGAAGGTAGCCCAATCGCTGCAGTTAGCGAAGACTGGCCGGTTTACCTTACCTAACCTTTGTCTAAATCAGAAGAAATATTCTATTCATTAGGAATGTCTATTCTTAAAAAAAATTATTTTAAAATGCCGCATGATTAAAATTTCAATCGGTTAAAATTGTATTACTGCCCTCCCTTCTATACACACACACACACTTATAATACTATATAATTATATATATATTTTTTTGTTTACTTCCGAATATCATTAAATATTCGGTAGTTTTGGTTTTTTGCGGTTGTCCTCTAGTCGCGCAACCGTACTTCAACTGATTGATAATTTTTATTTTATAAACGTTTATTTGTGATATGTTTCTAGGAAGAATAAAATGAACAAAATCAGCTGCTTTTCGGTTATTATTCTTATCAGTTTGGATTTTGCGTTGATTTGGGGCGATTGTAACCCTGATATATTATCGTTAATAATTGTCTGTGCGAAAAACCCACATATCTGCAGGGAGGGTAATTATTTTTTGCGACATTTTCCTTTTTCATGATTTCCGGACAATTATGTGTTAAGCATAGAAAAGAAATCGGAAGGGGGTACGTGCAGATGCAGTTTTGCGTCCGTTGACGGACCTATTGTAGCGACAATTAATTTCAGTTTCCTCACAGCTGAAATAGGTGGGTAATAATGCCATCGAGCATGTGAGTTGGACGAATATAATGGGGTGAGAGAATACACGTTAACGTGGTTTTTGAATGCCCCTCACCTGTCAAGGAGTCCGTTGTCCAGTGAACGTTTCCCTTCCTTCAACCTGTTAATTAGTACTTACTTACAGTGGCCCAAAGGTCTGTCGCCAAAGAACAGTTAACTACCTCCCGCAAGTTTACTTAACCTAATTGCTGCATCCAAAGCATTTCATTAACGTCGTCCCCCAACTTGTCCAGTGATTACTCCAAATATTCAATCCCTAAAATCATAAGTCTTATTCATTAGCTTTCCAAAACGAAGTATATTAATCATATTTTTCATATTAATTCGCAGGGGACATTCATAAATTATGTAACAGCTTTTTTTGGGAAGAGAGGGTGCGGGAAAATGTTACGATCTGCCCCATGGGGGGGGGGGGGTCGATATTGTTACGTAATATTTTACTACTCATCCCGAATTTCGGAAATACGAGACACTTCGAATATTTTAATGTAATTTCACGTAATTTGTGCACAAGAAATAAGGTATTTCAAACAATTTCAAAGATGATTTACTATTTACATTTTTTGTTTAATTTTAAAGAATTTTAATGGTTTTAGTTTATTTTAGAAGATTTCAAGGAGTTTTAATAAATTTCAAGAATTTGAAAAGATCTCAAAGGATTTCAAACATTTTAGGGTGTTTTAAAAAATATTTCAAGGAATTTTCAAGAGCTTCGAAAAATTTTAAAAGATTTTAAAGGATATTTGAAAACTTTCGTGGAATTTCCAAGGATTTAAAATTTCATTCAAGTCGTTTATTTTAAATATTTAATCCCTGAAATGATTAGTTTCATTACTTAGCTTATTATTATCGGTATTATTAAGTAATGGAGCTAATTATTCTAAAACGAAGTTTATTAATAATAGTTTTATTTAAGTCTTAGGGGCCAATCATAAATTGCGTAACGGCTTTCGGTAGCGGCAAGGGATTGGGGAAAATGTTACGATATGTTCAATGGGGGAAAGTAGATTTTGATTTTTTCCCATCACTCTGTAAAAAAATATCTATAAAAACAACGTTTTATCACAACTTTTGTAATTACTACTACCCGCCAAATCATTCAACATTTTTTAAGTTTATCGGATTAAGATAAGCTATTTTGAAAGATTCCAAGATATTTCAGAGGATTTCCAAGAATTCCAAAAGGATTTTTGTGGAATTACGTCGATTTTACGTTAATTTAATTAATTTTGCAGGATCTTGAAGGATTTCATAAAACTTAAAACACTTCAAGGGAATCATGGGAATATCTTTAGATTTTATAAAATTTCGCGGGATTTCAAGAAAGTTAAAAATATTTTTATGAAATTTTAAAGAATTTACTCATAAGAATTGAGATATTTCAAAGAATTTTAATGATTTGAAGAGATTTTCCAATATTTTAACATTTCAAGGTATTTTCAAATATTCTAACAAATTTGGAACATTTTAAATAATTTTAATTATTTTAGGATTTTTTTAAAGATTCCAATAAGGAATTTTGATAGATTTCAAAAGATTGTAAAGATTTTAGGGTATTTTAAAAGATTCCAAGAAATTTTGAAGAGCTTCACACAATTTCACGGAATTTCTAAAGATTTCAAAGGATTAAAAACCTTTTAAGGAATTCCCAAAGATTTTAAAGATTTGAAGGGGTTTAAAAAAAGTTAATGTGGTGTTAAAGAATTTACTAGAATGTTTCCAAGAAACTGCAAATGTTTTTAAGGATTTTAGGGTATTCTAAAGGATTCCAAGGAATTTTCAAGAGGTTGAAAAAATATCAAGTAAGTTTAAGAAATATCATCAGATTTCATGTAACTGCACGGAATTTCAAGGGATTTTATAATATTTTAATGTTTCAAAGAATTCCTTTACAAGAATTGAGTTATTTCAAACAAATTTAAAGATTTTAAGTAATTTTTAAATATTTCAAGTATTTCCATGAAGATTTAAAAAAATTTGAAAGATTTTAGACCGATTCCATTTTAAATTATGCAGGGAGGTCGAGTTTATAGGGTATACGAATAAATTATCCTTTGAATGTATTATTCAAAAATTAAAATAAAGGCATACTTATTTTATAGTTTAGACGAAAAAAATTTAGTTTAGGAATTATGCGCATTGAAGGTAACCTTCCAATTGATAAAAAACTGTCGAATACTGATAGTTTTCTTTTTTGAAATGCTGTATTTTTCTACTTATTACATATATTTTGATATTTATTTCTTAAATGATGAGAGAATCCTTGATGTATCGAATGTCCCAAAGAAAATATAAACATTGTAGAAAATTAAAATGTTTTGATTAATTTTCTTAAAAAGTTCACCTTTTAAAATTGGTATTTTTAAGGGGAGATTGTGGACAATATGTACTACATTTTGCGTAAATGCCTTTTTTTTATATAAATCATATTTTCAGCAAAATAACCATTTTTATCACAAAATCAAAATTTGTCAATTTTGCACTTTCTACTTTTTTTTAAATGTAGCATTCCATCGACTTAAATTTTATGTGCAAAAGGTACACGATCTCTAAAAAGATGATTTATTTTTCAGTACATTACAGTTTATTTCAATTATTTGTAATTGTCTACGAAAACGTTGTTTTTATTTTTATCATTGAGTAATATACAATACATTTTAAATGTTATATGTATATGAAAATGTATAAAAAATGTAATCATGAATACAATTTACTCAATGGAGATAAAGAAATTGAAAAGTATGATTTCTTCGACAATATTCGAAAATATTCTTAGCAATTTACGCGAAAATTGAAAGTTTTGATTTTTTGTCAACAAAAATGTTCTCGTTGCAAAAATGGCTTACTTAAAAAACGCATTTATGAAAAATGTAGTGCACAATATCAAACATCTTCCCTTAAAAAAATAAAAATGTAAAAAGGTTTTTGAGAAAATACATTTTTATTATTTTTAGAAAAAATAGCCGCCATTTTGTCATTTTCCAACATTTTTATATTTTCTTAACATGAATTAAAAAAAAAAGCTGTCAGTTTTCGATAGATTTTGACAATCAAGGTGTTAACTTTAATAGCTTTTTATTTCCTTTATTTTCATCGTAGAATTGTATGTTTGAAGGCCTAATTATTCTTACACCCTAAACTGGACCACTGTGCATGATTTGAAATGAATTCGGCCTTTTTGGACATTTTTAAAGACTTCAATAAGGAATTTCAATAGAATTCAAGAATTTGAAGAGATTTCAAAGGATTGTCAGGATTTTAGGGTATTTAAAAAGATTCAAAGGAATTTTTAAGGCTTAAAAAAATTTCAAGGAATTTCAAAAGATTTTAAAGGATTTAAAAGCTTTAAAGGAATTTTCAAGGATTTTAACGATTTTAAGGGATTTAAAAAAGTTCATGCGATTTTAAAAAAATTCCTAGAAGGTTCGAAGATTAAGCATGATTTCATGACCTATATGGTTTTAGGATATTGTGAAAGATTCCAAGGGATTTTTAAGGGATTTTAACAGATTTTATAATATTTCCGAGGATTTCAGTGATTTAAAGAATTTATTCACATGAATGAAGGTATTTTAAAGCATTTTTAATATTTGACGAGATTTCCTCTATTATAAAGTATTTCCAAATATTTCATCAAATTTAAAAGATATTACAATATCCTACAAGATTTTAAGGAATTTCAATAGACTTAAACAAATTGAGAAAGATTTCAAATATTTAGGATATTTAAAAAGATTCCAAAGAGTTTTCAAGACTTTTAAAAAATGTCAAATGATTTCAAAAGACTTGAAAGAATTGGAAATATTTTAGGATTAAAAAAAGTTTCAAGAGATTACATTTTTTTAAGGAATTTCAAGAAATATCAACAGATTTCACGTAACTTCACAGGATTTAATGGAACTTTAATATATTTTATTGAAATTTCAAAGAACTTATTAATAAGAATTGAGGGCTTTTAAAGAATTTCAAAGATTTGAAGAGATTTTCACATATTTCAAACTATTTCAAATATTTCAAATAATTTAAAATAATTTAATGTTAAAAATATAAACCTAAAGTGATTTTATTAATGATTTAAGAAAATTGTATAATCTCGTTTTATTTTACATTTGATTAGCGTTTTTTATGATCCCAATCGGCCTTTAAAATGTTTAGGTTATTTTTGGTCACGTTTAGCTTGTCGAACAATCGAAAAATCGGATAACCAATATTAAATAATTATTAAATTATTGATAAAAAAGTAATGAAATAATTAATAATTTTTAAAAAATGGTAACAAATTAAGTTTTTGATGAATATTTTTCTACTAATTAGATGACACAGCTTGCTGTACGTTTAAATTTTCGAGAGTACAGTTCTTTTTACATGTTACATATTGTTTTAATTTCCTTTCTTTTAAGTACACATAATTACGTAATATAGATATGGGATAAAAAATTGGCCAAAAATGCATCAAGTAATTCATGAACGGCCCTCATTAAAATTATAACAAATTGTTTAATTTGTAAAAATCAAAACAAGAGCAAGTTGATAAACTCACATGCTAAATTTTGAATCAGAAGAAATTTACTGATTCCTTAGTACAAATCATTGAATAATAACTGGAATTTCAATGACTCTAGACTGATTCCTAGTTGATTGTTACTGACTTGAATTTTGATTATATAATTGTGTTTGTAAAGTTAAGAGCTACAAAACTGAAATAACTTAGATCTTGAAAGTAATTTGTATTGAGAAATCGGTAGAGTAGAGTGTAGGCAATTAAAAGACTAGAAATAAAATTACAAAACTAGATTTCAGATCAAATCGATTTCTTCATTTCAAGGTGAATGTGTGGTAACATTGACAGAAGGCGGAAATCTCGGAATGCTGGATGAAGGGATAATCCCGAACTAGGCGGACGCTTATGTAATTATATTCTTCGAAGGCTTGAAGCTCATCCCAGGTATTAAAGATTTTCGCTGCCCACTTATTTTCAAGATTCATTTCCTTTTCCTCCTTTTCTTTTTCCTTCTTTTGCAACTTGGTGTTGCTGCATCCTTTAATCCTTCTTCTGAAACTTTCATGAAATCTTTCTCGCCTCCACTCTTCAGTTTTCACTGCAAGGTGAGGAGATCAGCATAATAACGAGGACAGTGATCAACTGGTCGCTCTCAAGTAGGGAACTTATTATCGCTTTACCTGACGTAAATCGAGCATCATCGCTGTGCATAAATTAAAATAAATTTGAGAGTGGACGACATTAGCTGTTCATTTTATACCCGAGGGTGGCATGAACCACTTTGCATATATTAAAGGGCGCCAAACCAGCAACCTGGTGCAGGAAAATTAGCATTTTTTGTCGCCTCCACCCTCACTAGCTTTCCTTAAATAAAAAATTACACGCTTGGTGAATACAGAGATTCTTTTTGTAAAAAGGATTTAACCACCTATACTCTATAGAGTGATTCGAATTTATGAAGGAGATATTTTACGTTTCTTATGTAGCTAAAGAACATTGTTGTAATGTATATTTTTGTTCAAATGTACCAGGATGGGTAATTTTAATATTGATTATATAAGAAGTAGGTAAAAATGATCAGAATGATAAATCTCGGCTCTGATTATAAAATTTTGATTACTAAATGTCGAATGCTGCAAAGCAGAATTTTGTTGCATCTTGTGCGTTCAAATAAACATTTATAAACTTTAAGCTAATATAAGGTATCAGAGGGTCAAATAACTTTTTGTAGGTTTCATTCAGAACTCTACGATTTTAAATTTTAAAAGTAGAAGTTCAATATAATGTAAAATATAATGTAAAATATGAAGAAAAAAAGTGTTTAGTTAAAGCGTACAATTAAAGCGATCGAATGACTCACTAACATCTAACTATAAGCTTATATTTGAAAGTTCCGAAGTGAACAATTTGACATATGAAGTGTTCCCGGTTAAGTGCCTAATTTCGTAAATGCATTTTATTTTTTGCTCATACTAATTGTTTTAATCTAATTTATGTGTCTTTCACAGATTATGATATAATTCGAATAAGAAGTGCATCAAAATCCATGTATTTCTTTTTTCCTGTTTTTTTACGATTTAATAAAGCCAAGTATAATTGCTCGAAAGTACTTTCTCTTTTTTGTTAACTAAAAAATAAAAAAGTTTTGCGACTCTTTGTGAGTCTGCTTCTTTCAGAATATTCCTTTCATAGCTCGAAAGTGATCTGTTTTTAAAAAGAAATTAAATGCGTTAAAGTTCGACAGTTTTTGTGTCTCCTGTAAAATTTGAAATTTGGCACTTACTTCCATTTAAATTGAACAATAGCAAATTATTAGTTTCTCTAGTTTCTGCTTTTTAGTAGTTCAAGGATTAACCAGTATTATATTAACTTTTAAAAATATTATATTATAAGTATTATATTATTATTGTTATATTATATTCAAATGGTCATTCACATTCAGAGTAAAGAAATCAGCGTTCATTTGAAATTAAATACATTGGAAAAAACATGGCGACCTTTCCGTCAATTATTATATCTTTTTTCAAGCCATCTTGTTAACATATAAAATAATAATGATATAATGGAAATAACAGCAATATAATAAAAAACATGTTGTCCATAAATACATAATGCGTATTGTTTCAAGATCGATATTTATTGTGTTGGAGATATTACTCTTAATTAGCAATTTCACTCATATTGTGTTTTTATTATAATAATGTTATTTCATTTATATTATTTATACAGTTTAAAAATCAGTAAATTACAAAATAAAGAATTATAAAATCAACCATTTTCAAATTGAAGAGATTAAAACTAAAAAAATTTTAATTGTCGTAAAAATTGAGAATTTTATAACCAAATTCTAGGGTTTCAAACTTATTTCTAAACTTTCTTGAAAACTGCAGAATTAAAAATTTGAAAATTTAACAACTTTACTTTAAATTTCTGCCTAAAAATTAAAAAAAAATCTCAACCATTTTAAATTTAATCAATTACAAATTTTAGGCTTATAAACTTAAACTATTGAAAAATGAAAAAATAATTATTCGACTTCAATTTTATATTGGAAGACGTGTAGGAATTAAAAAGATTAAAAATTTAATATCAATTTCACAAGTAACCATTTGCAATATAGAACAGTTTGAAATGGAAACTTTCCATGTTCGATAATTACAAACTGAAAGCCGTAAAAATTGAAATTTTGAAAAAAGAGTCTTGTAAATTGAATAATTAGACAGTTCAAACGCTCGAAATAGTCAATTCCAATCTAAAAACGTTGAAAATTGACATTTTCATATTACTTTGAAAAGAGTCGTGTCGTTAAATATTTTTCATACGTTTAGCTAGCCTATTCCCTTGTATAGCATTGCTAATTTTTCAGGACGCAGCCTTTAAAGAAATGGAAAAACAACCAATGAGTTTGAGAATGTAGGCATCTGAAAAGCTGGTGATCGACAGCATTTAAAAGAACTAAAAAAAACACTTCTGTGTAATTGGCCGATCTAGCCCAAAATCCTATCAGGCCTGAAAAGTGAAAATCAATTGGAGCTATACAATTCTTCCAAATTTCATGGCAATTGCTCTTTTACTTTTCGAGATATGATAGATAAGAAAAAACATGCATACATGTTTTGAAGATTGCATTTTAGAGTTCCTGGGTCGAATTATATCGAAATATGTCAAAACAGTAGATCTGAAAAATTTAAGTAATTACAAGCCCCCTCTATGAGGAAGAAAAATTCTAATGAATTAAGAAGAATTCAATAGAAATAGAGGGAACCCAAGAAAATGCAAGCAAACTCAATGGTATTCAAAGGAATTCAATAGAAGTTAATTCAAATGAATTAAAATAGATTGATGAATTCTAAGAAATCAAGACAATTCTTATAAATTTCAGTAGTTGTGTTAAAATTCAAGAGACATTAAGTAAATTCAATGGAATTCTTTACAATATTATTAGATATTATTAGAATATGATAAAGGCTTGGTTAAAAAAATTGTATTCCATTAAAACTGCGCTTTAAAATTTTGTAACCTTCAAAATATATAAATGAAAATCCGTATATATTTCATACAAAAGAGTTAAATATGTTATAATAACTGCGTAAATCCAAGCTAATAGATTTAATAATTGAATAATATTGGATAACCAGCTACTATACATACAGAATCCACTTTTTATTTTTATTTTGTGTCTGGTTTTTTTTTTTTTTTTTTTTAAATACAGCATTTGTGTAATTATTGAGGATTACTTCCGAATGGATTTATCATGTTTTATTTGCTCACCTCTCAATTTAAGTACAATTGTTTACCTTGAATAGTCATAAACTATAAATTGTCCATTTTAATGGTTTCTTTGTCATGTACATTTAGAGCGGTCACTGCTAGAACATTAAGCATTTTTTCTAAAATAAAAAGCGAAGAAGATAATCCCTTTTTGATCAAAAGAAAATTAATATTTAGCTAGTAAAATTTTTATTGCAAAACCTTTTTTTCTTTTTTTTTTTCATAGTTTTTTACGATTATCTTGAGACGTGTGGATTGTCACAAACAGATCAAATTTTGACACCTTGGGATTTAGTATCTTAGTAGTATATCACATGTGAAGGCTAATCCTTATTATAAAAAAGTCAAAGAAATTGTCACATTGTAGATGAAAGGGAATTTAAAATGTTCTCCCAGTAATCTGAAGGTAGTGATCTAAAATGTTTGAGTGGGATACGTGGGTGAAACACTCTCTAGTTGCCCACGCCTCACTCGCATGTGGTCAAGCATGATGAATTAAAGGATTCAAATGTTTTTGACGTTCTTAACAAATGTACTTGAACACCTTGTACATATCTTGGAGAGAATAATGGTTAAATTAGAGAAACTTATCCTTCTTACTAAATCGTATATTACATGGTAACATGCCTTCTTCCAAACGTAGTTCAATCGTTACATAAATCTGTATTAAAAACAGCATAACTTAAAGGACACTCATTTTCAAAATTATTTCAGAAAACATATTCGATATGAGCGAGTATGAAAAATTGAGTACACAATATATGAATCACTTAGGGTCGATGTCTCTTCACTTCTAGATAAAAAATGCATTACTCACATAAAGATTATATACGTTAATTATAGAATTCTGGTTTGCAAATTAGTACACGAATGTAAATCTTATCTGGCGATTAGGAAATGTTTTTGTTTTTAAATCACTGTACAAGAGTCTTTCTTTTGTTTTTAGGTTTCTGTTGTTTTTTATATGTGAGGGAATAAGTAAAGAAAAGTAGCTATTTTTATTTCAGATAATTAAATCATTTAATTCCATACACTGAATTTCTACTATTCTCAGAGAGTACAAATAATTGCACAATTTAAAATTTAAAACATTAAGTAATTAATTATTTGTCATTCAAAAAGCTTCACAACAATACAATTTATAAGGGCATAAAAAATACTTGGTATATATGCCAGCCAATTTTTTGTTGTTCCAAGAAAATGTTGGTTATCTCTAAAGAAAACTTTCGTTGACACAACAATGTGGTAAATAGACTCAGAACAAAAATGTATTTGATTCAAATAAAATTTCTTTGAATCCCAGAAAAATATTGATTGGCTCTTAGCCAATGAAAAATTTCTTTGGTGCAAAGAAACTATTTTTAGTTCCAGTGAAAATTTTTCTTTAATTTAAAATAATTTCCTTCATGTTGAAGTTATTTATGTTTAAAGTAGATGCGCCAAAAATCAGTTGCCTAAAAAAAGTAGTTTTTCAATGATTTTAAGATTAAAAATAATATTACAGAGGATGTCATTTGAAACAAAAAAAAAAAATTATTTTGAAGGACAAATTTCTAAAACATACAAACAAAACTTTGTTTTAAACACGTTTTTTGCGATTTAATTTTTTCTCACTATTGTAAAGTTGTAGGGAATGTTTTCCTGAAAAACTAAGCCAGATTTATTAAAATTCAATCATTTTTCACAAATTTGTAAGAAGCGACAGTAAGTAAAAATTCAGTTACAAAAACTATTATTAAAATAATTATTTTCTGTAAGTTTTAAACTTTTTTCATAAAATCTCATGAATATTTAATTTTAATTCTTAAAATCATAGAACACTTTTTTACCGAGAAACCTGATTTTTAGCAAGTCTACCTTAAATGAAAAAAATAATGTGAAAGAAACAGTTTCTTTTGTTAACAAAAATATATTTTTTTTCTGATTATAAAATGGATGTGGATGTACCCCTGACCCCAAATTCCACTTTCCTTCTTTGAGCATAACCTTATAAAAAGAAACGTCGCCCACTATTTTCTCACCGAATTACTGAGAAGAATTAAGAAAACACCCAGAAGGAGAGATTTTCAATATGGCTGTATCGAAATACACCAACATTCGGTGAGCGTAGAACAAATATTTCCGGTGAGGCGAAGGAAACTGAAAAGGGCAGCTTACCACCGAAATTTGGTGAGCGCAGACCGAATATTATTGATTTGCTTGCTTAGAGCTTTGATACTTATTGGTTTCAATATAAGAGTACTTTGCCCGATAAGAGAGTAACGTAAAAACATCCATACTCTTTGCACTAAAACAGTTTTGCACAATATCTTAATATTCCTATAAAATTTTAGAAGGGCAGTAATTACTGGATGTTTAAATTTCTGTTTTTTAAATCTTATAAATTTCAAAATTTTATGTAACTAATAAACTTTGATGTCATCCTTCTCTCATAACTAGTTAATTTCTTAATGAAATTTCCCTAAAAATGCCTGAAATTATAATTTTATCAAGTTTAATTTACAAAATTAATATTTCATAAATTATAATAGTAGTATTAATTGTTATATTTCATAACTACTATAACAGTACAGTATTCGTATAGTTTCATATCAGGGTAGTCAACAAGAAAGTTGTGAGTTTTGTTTTTGCCTCACGTGTTTTTTTAACTCCCATAAAAATTGAAACCGTGCTTTTTTAATCAAGCAGAACACAGATATTTGACATCAATTTGAATTTTTGATTTAATAACTGAAAAAAAGAAACTACCGTCAACCGACGTAATTATGGATCACGGCGGGTAATTATGTTTGAAGGCTATTTATTATCCGTGGACAATTTTTTTTCCTATAATGTGATTTTACTGCTCAGAACCCATTAATCGCGCCGGTCCCAATAATCGTGAAACTTGCTTATATTTTGAATATATTGTTTAAAAAAATGTTAAAAGTATAACATTTTATGATGAAACCAATTTATTTTTAGCATTCTATGGTATAAAATGGAATTTCAATTTTTTCAAATTAGATAACAAGCAAGAAAATTGTCGTCAGGATTACTGGGACAATTACCTTGTATCTTAAGAATATTATTCGTAAAATGTTCAGAAATCCTTATTGAAAGAAAATCATAAAGCTATAGATAGACCATAAACGTTGATCCATAATGACCCCGCGTAACAGCATATTATTCCTTAAATCTAGAACTCGTAATGCCTATTTGTGGCCACTAAGCATTGCGGAAAGTAGACAACATTGAAAACTTGAAAAATATCGAATTTTCGAGTTTTTTTTTCACCAATCCGGTTCAAAGAGAAGGATTTTGAACGATTATAAATTGCAATGAATTTACTAAATAGAAAAATTTTAGGCTGGCGTGTAGGAAGATAGAATATACACGAACCCCTATCAAAACGCGATCTTAGTTCGTGCATGCATGCTGGTTGGTATATTCTCAACCACTAGCAAAATCATTTATTTCCTTAATAATTGTACACCCATTCTCAAGCGCTGTATAATTACGCATATTCTACTTTACTCTATAGTCTATACTATAGACTATAGACTATAGAGTCTATAGCTATTGTTTTTCAAACGTGGACGTTTTTCACGCAGCCCAGGTATTATAGATACTCTGTTGATATATTTATGAGAGGGTTGTATCTTCGGGACAGCATCATAGTGCATTTATGGTAGGAACTTCACAGGATCATTTTTGCAGAGCTCAAGGTCTTGGCAAGATGTGAATGAATCTAGAACCTGTTCCACCTGATCCTTCGTATACGCTATATGGCTACACGCTCTTCCAGCTTCTTTTAGAAGTTCAGTTTCGATGATAGCTCTCGGTCTTCTCGAATATTTTATACACTTTTTCTAAAGAAGATGTGAGCAAATGAACCCTATACTCTGTAGTGAAGTCTATAAAAAGAAAATTTAATCGAAACGTGTAGGCGTTTAATTGCCATAAATTGTAAGAAGGCTTGCATTTTTCTCTTTCGGTTATGCATTAATTAGACCTTGCAATTAGCTTTGCTCTTATATGAAAGAAATATTTTGATGCTCATCTCAGATACGTAATTGGGGTAGACAAATATTTTTTATACAAAAGATAATTTGTATAGGCATAAATATTTTCTACATAGACTATAATTAAAAACTAACCAT
>CAKNWT010080851.1:0-16113 GCA_932066315.1 Andricus coriarius | reverse complement strand
ATTATTTTTAAGACTTTTTATTAATCCTGAAAAATAAACAAAATTGACTTAAAATCTTTCAGATTATTTTTTGTCCAATTCGGAAAGTCTTTCGAAATCTTAATAAACATTGATATAACCTCAATTTGCTGTCGTTGTTGTCATCACGGAGTGGTTGTCATGCACTGGCGCTCACTCGCACACTTCTCGCGCGAGAAAAGGAGATAGCAGATCACAGTGCGCATGACCGAGTGGTCATAATATGCTGATTAGAAACTTCTGAACTGGGCAGTAAATGTACAGTTACCGCAGTCAGAACGCATGTACGGTGATCGGTCTCCTTATTATTACTCCGTGACGCTCACTATGCACTATGCACTAGTGCCATCTAGTGTCATAAACGGTTACGATGCACGAGACCTCACGGGCGGTTGCTCAACAACTATTTCTACTTAAATTGTGCACATTGCGATGACATTTAAATTTTCAAATTAGTTACAACACGTGGAGCGAGCCAGATTTGTATCCTAATATCTTATTCACTTCAAATTCTTCCATAATAGAAAACACTTAATTTTTATAGTGATTAGTTTCAAAATAAACTGGGAAGGGCAATAAGCTGCTTCCTTCTTTTTGACGTTCATTTATCTTAGCGCGAATTTCGATTTGAAATAATTAAGAAATTCGCAGAAGAGGAGAATTATTCTCCTAATAATCTATTAGCGTACTTTGTAATTTTGTATGCCATTAATTATTTCGCAATGTGTAATTCGCCTTCCTGCAATTACCGAGTTGCATTCACCGTGAACATTGGAATTTTGATCGCCTGGTTCGACATGTAAATTTGAGTTAGTCGGAATTTCTCACCAGTGCATCTGCAGAATTCATTAATGTGAAGGCGATACAATTAAAATATTTAAATACCATATTTTAAGAACTCATTTGCCAATAACGATTTCCGGGTTTAATGCGTCTTGGCTTACAAACCTATTCCAGCATTATATTAATTTTCTACGGAAATACAGAAGCCTACTTGAGATTCATAAAATCCTAAGATAATTATTAATTGATTGTTAAATAAGATAATTAATAAAGTATTTAATAATGAATTAATGCAAATATAGTTAATAGTTATATAATTGCTTGAAAAATAATCCCATCTTAATATCTTTCAATAATTGAATTTTATAAATAAATCAAGTGTAATTTTAACATTAATCACTATTAGGAAAGCTTTTACGATTATTTAATGTCAGGCCGATGAATTAGGTATCTCATGGCTTGCAATCTTCGCAATTATTGACGTTCGCTTACGACACTGGATTTAAAAACATAATTTTATTCAATGCTTCTCGCTTTTAATTTCAGCAGAACAGGTAAATATAAACGGTGCGACTTCAAAGTCCCGACGTGGTTGGTATGTTTCATGCAGGCGATCGCTCTAACGCATCAGTTGTTCTATGAATTACGTTAGAAGTGGAATTCAGGCATATTATTTTTAAATTAGTTTTTGTCGTGTGAACATTTGTTTTTGTTTTAAGTGCATTTTAAAACAATTCTAGAAATTTCTGATTGAACCAATAAAACGGGGAAAATATTTTAAGCAAAGATACGTAGAGTTTAATCGGAAGTGTAAAAATAATTGATAAATAATTGCAAGATCAACCATAATGATATTATATTTATAATCTATATATTATAGATATTATATTATAAATATAATCATAATAAAGAACAATTTTGCTCAAAACATATATTTTACACTTACTGTAATTTCGCGGTACTCGTTCATGATGTTGAATATCCGAACTGTCACAATTAAAAACAAAATTTGTTTGCTATACTAAGATTTGTAGCTATCTGTTATATCTGAATTTAAAATCATCCATTATCCCTTAATCTAAATATGTTGCATTTTATTTCATAAAATATGCAGAGAAAAAGGATGCACGAAGGCTGAAACGTAATATTGAAAAAAATGTAGCAAGCCATGATTAATATTTTTTAAATATTTTAAGGTCATCATTTATTTTTGATTTTTTCTCTATAAATATTAAAAGATACACCATTATATTTATATTGGGACAAGTAAGTAAAGAAAGAGTTAACAATTGATATTCATGATGATATATATTATACACCAATGCTTCAACTGAACATTCCTCCTTGGTAGAAATTACTTTTGTAATTACGAGATGTTACGAGATGCCATTTTACTAGAAGTGCGACTGAAGTGTGTGGTACTGCGCTTGTAGGAAGAATCTGAATGTGGCAGAATGATGAAATCCGTGCAGCCGCCCACGTAAAGAAAGAAGCGTATCGAAGGAAGTTGAATGCCAGAGGCCTTAGTGATGAAGAGAGAAATAGACTTGAAAGTAGTTATAGAGACAAAAAAAAGAAAGTAAAACTACTGGTCAAGGAAAGTTGAGATAAAATCAAAACAGAAAAAGATAAGAAAATGCAAATCGACTTTGAAGGAAGCAAAAAACTGTTTTATAAACTAGCGTTGATCAGAATGAAAGGAAGTAGAAATACAGAGTTAGTCAGAATGAGAACTAACAAGGGTGAAATGCTATATGATACAGGCGGGATACTAGACACTTTGGTTGTTATGACAGAGTCAATCGAAAACTTGCGAAGAATGTTGAGCAAAGTAAATACAAGTATGTATCTTACAATATATAATTTTACATAACTTCAATTTTTTTCTAATTGAAAATATAGTAATCATGTATATAATTATTTTCTGATTTCATATGAACCGCTCGAAACAGTATTAAATTAAACAGGTTTTAAACATTTTATTCATTTAACAGCCTGATAGATTATAATAGCGTATTTCAAATATAATTTTTATCAATGGATTTCAAGCTACAATATATCGTCAAATATTGAGAAATGAACTCAAGTAGATTTATCACGTTTTGTTCGCTTACTCCTCAATCAAGTACAACATTTTGTATATAAAATGTTTTATAACAATTAATTTGTACCTATATTGAATGCATTATTTAGATTATTTAAATTCTTCTGCATTATTTTTGATCAATTTAGTGCTTTTTTAAAGCAATTTTTACATAAATAATAAACCATATTGTTGAAAATTTGAATATATTACTTTATTCGTTAACATGCCGCTGAGACGTTCTCAAGAATCTAATTTCTAGTTGCAGACATAATTTATAACAAATATTGTATCATCTTCTGAAATTTAAATGATCTAAGTAAGCTCAAGTAACATTTTTATCTAAATTATAGAATAAGTTGCGTAATAAATGATCTTATGAGTAAATTTCAAGGTGGATGAGAGGATGAGGTCATGTAGGTAAACGAATAAGTACACATAGTATTATTTTTAAATTAATATATAATTTTTATTCATGTGGATTTTCGGAGGGCTTGGGGGCCAGAGTGTACAATATACAATACAAGCGATAGGAATATGATTCTCAGGGGGTGATAGGGCCTACCAAGGCCTTGTTATTGCTTTTTTCGAGGGGCCCATTTTTAGAGCGCAGGGCCGCATGCTCTGGAAGAAATCAACGAGTTGAGCAAATTCTCAATAAACAGAGGACGAACTCGGCCCGGCTTTGAAAACCAAGCCGTTTAGCGTAAACGGCCCTGAGCTGTGCCCTTTTGCATTTCAAACAGTTCTAAATATTCTTTGTGCTGATCGTGTCCTTTCACTTTTGGTCGCAATGTATAAACTGTTTTTTTTTTTAATTTTTTTTTCCGCACTAAAAATACAGTCATAGAGTTTCACGGATTCAGAACCGCGGTCTCGGTTTCTAAGGGTTTCGGAAATCGCACACGAACTCAACACTTACATAACATTTAATTTGCACTCAACATTTACGTAACAGCCAATTGTAAAATGAAGAAAGATCGGAAAATTCTTACTTCCGATTTATCGTACCCTTGGAAACTCGAAAACGTGAATCAGCTGCACCTAACTTCGAAATCTGGAGTAACTAACTTCTGATCATAGTCACATATCGTCAAATTTATTTTGAAGAATCAATTCCGAGCTGCTTTCCTTCATAATTTCTCAATTTCTGAAAAATTTATTTACAGTCAATTTTGCATTAAGGTCTAACTTTAATGCCACGAGCCTTGACAATTTTATTTCGAGTGACTTTGGTTTGAGAGATGTGACGTGACGTTCGCTCCAAACCCTTCCGAAATATCCAATTGAACAAAAAACAAGGAGGAAAGATTTGGAGCAAAGATGATTTTCAAACCATGAAAGGACAGGTTTCAAGGTTTAGATGAGTGAAATAATTTGCAAATATACTTCAATCTTTTTTTTAAATTAAAATTAAATATAATTGAAACCGTTCCTTTTTCAGTGGTTTGAACTTGAAAGTTGTCCTCCTTTCGATTTCGATGACTTGAAATAAATAACAATATCGACGACTTACACAGGTGCAGCTCTCAGACTATCCTAGTCACTACTAGCTTTCTGTATTCGTCGTTTTTTTTGAGACCACTATTTCTAGAAAGAAATCATAATATATTTATATATATCTATACGTAAACTCCCTCGGCGCATACAAATGATAGACTTTTTATCTGAAATTTAACTTACTCTGTTCCTGCTCTTAGCGCAGTTTTTTGCTATGTCGTGTTTGTGTATTTTTGTTTCTGTCTGTAAATTTCTGTTTGTTTCTATGTATTTGAGAGTATAATGCGCGATTGTTCGATGTGTATTCTCTAAGAAGACTCACGCGAGTTGATTGTAAATGTAACCGACGTCCTATTACATGATTTGCAATAATCTACAGAAACCTCTACTTTTTATACAATTTACAAGTCGTCTTGTCATTTCTGTCAACGTGATGTCAAACGTTCCACAAGAAAAAATGAAATGAAAGATTTCTTCATGTTCTTGGATTCTTAGATTTGTATTGCTTTTTTTACAACAGGAAAGATAATTTTGCTAATCACGTTAAAAGAAAGAACAGTCAACTCCGAATTACGAGTAAAAGTTCGAAAATTACGATTCATAAAATCATGAAAAAGGAAAGGGTTCATGGAAAGCATGTGCCTTCGAGAATCTTCCTTTTCGCTTTTTTATCACATGACGACACTTAAGTGCGAGACTCGAAAATCGGCATTTACGAGATTCGAGTATCGTTTTGGACGGTACCATCAAACATCCTACTCAAAATTAGCCTCATTTTTGGCCTGTTTTGATTACTTAAAATTCTTTTCTGAAATCTGGGAATCCACGATTATAAATTTTTGAAAAATCAAATGCTATTTTAGAAACAGATAAAAATATTTATTTAAAAGAAGAAGATGAGAAAAAAGGAGCGAACTGAAATTAATGTGAAGCACTGGAGTAGAAGAGAAATCGTGAACCCCTGTTTCGAAAAACTCAAACTCCAAATTATTTTTTTTGAGCAGGATAAGGATTGATAACCCGAGTTCTGGCGATTAGCGCAGCAAAGGTAGTCATAGGGTGCGAAAGAAAGAGCAGTCATCATTTGCGCCAACATTACCTGCAAACTCATTCATAATACTGAATTGCAGAGAGCTGTTCACAATTGTTTTTTTCCAGTAAAAATTATTCTTTTTGTCAAATTTAAATTATTTACAGTTCCAATTATTTGAAACTAGCGCCCATTCTTTAGCACCAGCACCAGTTATTTATCGCAAACAACAATTAGTTAGTACAGGTGCCGATCGGTTGTAACCGGCCCTAAGTATATAATACCAGCGCCAATCAGTTGGAAGAGGCGACAAGTAATTACAAATAGAGCCAATCAGTTGGAATAGGCACCAAGTATGTATCACAAGCGTCAATCAGTTGGAACCGATACCAAGTATGCAGTTCTAGCACCAATAAATTGGAACAGGCGCCAAGTATTTAGCACCAGCGCCAGTCACTTGGAACAGGTGCCAAGTATTAATTTCAGCTCTAATTTTTCAAGACACCAAGTATTTAGTACGGAAGAAAATTTTTTAGCATAGGAGTCAAATAATTAGTGCAGGCGCTAACATCTTAGTACAGACACCCACCTTTGAAAAATAGTACGGTAACAAAAATTGACAGAAGGTTGGCTCTGCATTCACTGCTTAGTAAGTTCGCATGTAGTTGGCGCGCAGCTGATAATCACTCGAAAGAAATGGATGTTGATTATGAAATTGTACCTATTCGTGTGACGTCCCGACGCGACGGTTGGACCGATATAAATTTTCGACTCGCGGACGCATCCGAAGAGCGTGCGCTTACTGCGTTGATTGTTACGACTCTAATAATCCATACAATAATATATTCAATAATTAATACAGAGGATAGTCGTATTTATATTCATATATAATATATATCACTAGGGTACATATGTACAGGGACTGCAAATAGTAGAGGTGCATTTATATATTGCAATATCGTTATAATAGCTTCTCTTATTCTAAGTATTCGCAGGTAGAATTCGACTCTCTTGACCTATTTCACGAGTAAATGTACAGGACACCTTGCAGTGTTCATCTCTCCGCGGACGAAATCATCTTCACTGATAATTTTGATAATTTAGTTAAACCGCGGTATAATTTTTTTTATATACACTCACACGAACACCCGGATTTTCGACGACGGGCATCACGTCGAGAACAGCGTCGATTGTTGCTGGTTCCTTGTCATCTCGTTAAATTGCACTTTGTAGTTTAACGTCGTTTTCCGGATAAAGAAAATCGTGACTTCCTACGCCATATTCTGGATCCTACGAGTCATACCGGAAGAATCCTAGTGACGTTCCTCGCACCAAGTGGGTCCAACTCCTTTCTCTAGAAAACCCTCTCGGAAAAGACTCTTCCCCAGGGCTACGAAGGTTCAGACGTCGAGTCCGGCTCGAGCTCCCTCTCCTCGTCTAGCGAATCCTCCGAATTCGATCTATCCCGTTCCTCGTCTTCGAGGTATTTAGAATTTGTACTGGTCACATAGTCGTTCTCCTGTCACGGACTCCCCCCCCCAGTCTCTGCGTCGCCCCTATGCCCGGGCGTAAGACTAGGACTTCTTCTCCTTTTCTCCTGGAGACCATTAACCATATTTTCAATAGACTTCAGGTCCCCTGTTGCGGAAGCTAGACTACCACTTCCTGGTGTGGGAGACCCAGTAGGAGGCCTTGGAGGTGGAGATCTTGGACTGAGAGTGCGACTACCTGGGGTGACAGTTTCGAACGCAGATCCGTGCGAGGATGCAGGAAGAGTGTAAGGTGCGAAGCGATGACCCTTGAGCTGATGAAGTGGACTCGCGAGGGGGTGAGGGTAATGAGCGAAGAGCGCTGGATGCTGTGAAGCTGCCAAGGCCAGCTGGGCGTTAAAGATCATGCCGGGGGTGACACCGCCGTGGAGACCCAGAGGATTCGGTGGTATCAAGTGTCCTGGACCCGGATAGAGTCCCGGGACCGGGGGGTAGAGGTAGGGCAAGAGCGGTGGATGAAGGGGAGGTCCGACTGAAACGTCCGGCCTCGGACCTTCCGAAGCCGTCGCTTGACCCATTGTTCCGCCACTTTCTGATCCTGAGGAATCACTAGCTTCCCCTCGCTCACTCGTCCGGTCGTCCCTGTCTCTAGAATGTTCGCGTTCTCGTTGATGATGAGCAGGGTGAGGTGTATCAGGTCCTACCACATCTAGGAGTTTGTCGTCATCGTCCATAAGGTCGTTTCCGGAGTTGGATGAGCGTCGCTTCTCTGGAGAGGCTGGAGCACCAGAACTTAATCGAGATCCTCCTCCTGAGACCGACAACAGCGCCTGTCTTCTGCAACAACGACTATGTGTTAGCAATGGTGAAAGGTTGATGGGAAATGTAGTATATAAAGATGAATGGGTTTTTGGATAGTCAAAAAAATTCGTTACAAATCATTAATTTCAGGGTTTGTTTTAGAATCAACTGTTTATCTTAAGTGAGAATTGGTTGGAACAGTCGCCAACTATTTAAACAGATAAAAACATTTAGTTGGAGCAGGTGCAAAATATTAAGCTCAAGAGCCATCCATTTAGCACAAATTTCAACTATTCTATTATTTCCTTAACTAGGATGTGTTACCATAATCATAATACAAGTTTGCTCTTCTCCTAACTATTTGATCAGTTGAATCATCTATGTTTTCCCCTCGTAGGTCAGAATTTATTTAAAGGATTTTTTTTGTTTGCTGATTGATACACAGCAGTCTTTAAAAAGAGATATAGATGGAAGCTATCTGCATCTTCAAACACTATTATAATTGCTTAATTGTCTGATCGTTGTAGGAGAGAGTTAGAAAGTTTTGCTTGGAAATAATTAGAATCGTGTACAAATGCGGGTTAATGATACCAAATTAAACAAATTTTTACACCAATGATTAGACATATTTTCAATAGAAAAACATTATCAAGCCTATAATTACCGGAAAGGAAGGAGCTTCATCAATCAATATCAAGTACTTAAATTTAATCCACCAAGAGGCTAATTCCTAATCGGCCCCCAATTCCATAAATCTAAATTATATAATCAAAGCGAACGGTTCTGCACATAAAGGGATAAAGGGAAGTGGATCGAAGACGAATCCCTAACGAAGAATTGGGAGCAGAAAATGCAAATCACAAGGTGTTCAATCTACTTATTCAAGCTAATTATGCCTATAATTTTACAGAAATCCTAGTAGACTACTTATATTATTATTGTCAAAGCGCCGCTTCGAGAGCACGTCAAAGGGTTTCAACATCTAGTCTTACGCAAGGGAAATTGTTAAGTGTTCTTGTATAAGTGGATGCTCGTAGAAAAGGACATGCGCTTAGATTGGTTCGAGGGAGCTGAAGCCTGAATGATTGGCTATAGCTTTCGTATGTATACGAAGCAATAATTCTCTACTGCGGGCGATAAAGAGAGGATTTATGCAAACCCAGCAGCTACTGTCTATGACGCGCGAGGTATTAAATTAATTATCTTAATTGCACCTTCAACGCCTTTCATACGCGCCAATACATCGCATGTGAAGCGTATTCAAAGTTGCTTTCATGCTTTTTCCATTCTATGTGGCTCGTAACTATTTACATAACTTTTATAACACCTGGTTATAATAATAGGAAAGTATTTTTCCTAACCGAAAACTATGAGAAAACATCCTCTCTAACTTTGAAATAATGATTATTGGAGAGTGCTTTATTTTGTATTGATTTCGATAAAAGGTAGTATCGAATGTTGAATATCTGAATCGCAATTAAGGTCACTTTTAAATCTCTGATTCCCACCTTCAACCCCTATAATTCTCAAGCTCGTGTAAGTCGCAACCAAAGCCGTGTTGGAGACTGTGAGCAGCTTACCAGTCACTAATACCGTGTAATGCGATCAGTGCACCAACACCATGTCACATGCATATGCAACTAACTCGGATCGTGCAACAAGAACACACTTCCCCGTTTTCCGTCACAGGTTCTCGGGTGCATTAAATCAATAATGTACCATAGACAGCGTGGAATTTGCACATAAGTAGGTCTTTGCGAATTTCCTTAGCGGCCACATGACTCCTCCCACCAAAAAAAAAACAGGTTTTTCTCATGGTTTCTCACCAATCATGCTTTGGAACTGTTCTATTATTTCCAGTTTTCTGAAAAGACTTGACTATCAGATAAAAATATTTTTTATTATTCATCTAGTAGTTGGAACAAGTGCCAACTATTTATTTTATGCGATCATTAGTTGGCACAAGAACACATGATATATCATATGCGCCAATTATTTAGCTCAGGTGCGAAGTAGTTGGAACAGGCGCCAACTATTTAGCTCAGGCGCGAAGTAGTTGAATAGGCGCCAACTATTTAGGTTAGATGCTAAGAAGTTCGTACACGCACTAACTATTTAGTCCAACTGCTAATTATTTAGCTCATTCGCCCAATATTTCCAGTAATCGCCAACTATTTCACCCAAGTACTATAGTTATTAAGCTTCAGTGTAGAGCAGCTAGAAGAAGTAACAACAATTTAGGGGAGGTTACAAACACTTGAAAGAAGCATTTTCAGTTTTTTTTATAACCAACAATTGTGGTGACACTTTTCTTCAGAATAAAAAAATTGATATAAGGCACAACTAATAGAATACTGAGCTAAAAAAAAAGATTTCAAATATAAAACTTTTTTATGACTCCTTTTCACGATACTTCATAAAACTATTTTTCTAATCAAGACTAAAATCAGTTTCTCACTCTTGAAGGCAATACAAAATTGAAAAACACAATCAATCTTGTTCTCACGCTCTCTCTTTCATGATAGATTTTTTTTCGCGTGAGGTTTTCGAGTATCGAAAAATCAGGAAGGCGCTGGATTTGGTAATTTTGGGAAACTATGCAGCATCGAGTAGATAAAGAAGAGAGTTAATCGAGAAAATATGCAAAGTGGGGTGCGTCGTGGTGCTGCCTAATTAGAATAAGGGTTAGTTTTGGCTTATGGTTTTGGTTAAGGGTGGTCGAAGCCACCAGGAAGCTAGATATAAACCGAGAGGGCGACGAGAGGGGCGAGGTTGGAACATAGCCAATCATCAGATTAGCATACTGATGCTCAGGGGCGTCGCTGTCGTGAAGGTGGGGTTGGGGGTGCTACTTGGTAGCTTTGAAATTCATATTACCAACAGTCCTTATCGCACAAGTCGGCTTTTATATCAAGAAATTTCTAACACCAAAGAAAAATAAAATAAGAAAATACAAATGTTAATTCAATCTATCTTATAAATAGTTTTGAAATATTTAACAACCGCTTTATACAACTTCTTTTCATGTTTATAATTTTTCTAAATTCGAGCTACATGAACTGATTAATGTAATAATTTATTTTATCAGACTTGGGGCTCCTGCTGTAATGCCTGTAATTGAAAATGATGTCAGAATACAGCTTTCAATTTGCATTAATTATACGAAACGCGCTGATTAACTGCAAAGGGTGATAAGCCTGCCGATGTTTAATCGATAATACTATTTTTTTGATTGCTGACTTATAATATTTTCACTCGTAAAATCGCGATGTTTATTTTTCCGAGTGGGACAGTGAAATTTATCGATGCAACGCAAATCGAGCTTATGAACGCCGACAAGAGCAGTCTGACAGGTGTTTGAAACTCTATACTTGGGTAATTACGTTCACAGAAATATAAAGGTGGTTTAATAAAACTTGAACTCTAATTAATTCAGTGGTGTAACGAAACACACAGGTGTAATCGCACGAAGAAAGTGTTTCCACGTACGTCTAGTAGATGCAAAGTGTCCAGACTTAGATTTGTATTATTTTGTTGATTATTTTTGTATTTATATCCTAGTTTTAATTTAAATTTAAGAGGAAGAAAACAAACGTTCTCAGAACTTTTGTTCACGAATCAAGAGTTTTTCTTAGGTCTGAAGTACTTGGAACAGACGACTATTTATTTTTTTAATTCTAACTATTTAGATTATGCATCAAGTATGTGAAATAGCCTACTACTTTCTGGTGCAGGTGTAAAATATTTAAATTATCCGATCAGTGGTTGAGACAGGCGCCAATTATTTAGTGCAAGTGCTAGTTATTTAGATCATTTGCTCAGTAGTTCGAGCTGAAACCAAATATTTATTACAAGTGCTAACTGTTTAGTACACATGCTGGTTTGTCAGCTCATTCGCCCATTAGTTAGAACAATCAGCGTATGTTTATCACAAGAGCCGATTAATTAGCTCAGGCGATAATTATTTGGTATAGCTAAGTTGCGCCTGAGCTAAATGTTTGGTGTCTGATTTAATTACCGTTCGTCTGTGTGTTGAATAGTTGGCACCTGTTACAAGTAATCGCGCCTGAGCTAAATAGTTGGCGCCTGTTCCAAGTATTTCGCTACTTAGCTAAACATTTGGCGTCTGTTCCAACTTCTTCGCGACTGAGTTAAATATTTGGCGTCGGTTCCAAATACTGAGTGCCTGACCTACATAGTTGGCGCCTGTTCCAACTATTTCGCACTTAAGCAAAATATTTGGCGTCTGTTCCAAGTACTTCGCGCCTGAGCTAAATAGTTGTCGCCTGTTCCAACTATTTAGCATCTGAGCTACGCATTAGGAACCTGTCCCCACTACCTTGAGCTTGATATTTAGCTAATATTCGCAGCATTTGAAGAAAGCACTAACTATTTACATGTAGCTTAGGCTCCAAGTACTTTAGAGAAGTCTTTTTTAGTTTTTCTTCGGAACAAATGATTGTCGCGAAGGTCTTTTTCAGGTTAAACTGGGGTTGGAGGCTTTTTTCGTCAGTTCTAGACTGTCAAGCAGATACTGGGCTCTGTAATTTAAAATGCTGACGGGAAACCACCGAGGAGAATTCGCACTCGCGTAACCCCTGACATTATCTAATCCAAGGTCGACCGTGGGGTCGAGCCTCGTTCTCGGATCGCTTTGAACGAACCGATCTCTTCTACTTTGTCGGGGCTAAATGTACAGGCAGAGTGGAGTCTGTTAGCCCGGCGGCCGAAGGCAGAAGGGTGCTTACAAGGGATCGGGAAGGGTGAATGTAGCCGCAAAATCGAAGGGCTGATTATAATTCCGGGCGACAAGGGACAACACCACCGCGAAGATGATACTAATCGTCGGGCGAATCCGCGACGACCTTTCAAAGAGAGAGCAGATAGCAGCCAGGTCATTTTAATTCCAGCCTAATTAAATGTACATCCAAGCAGAAACGCCCTACGTAGCGAATTTCGTGGAAAGGCGATTAGCAGGTGTGAAAGGGTGGTTTATGGAATCACGTTACTAAAAATCAATGTATCAGAAGCAAAGTGAGGCTACATAATTGTTAAAAATTCGAAAGCGTCAACTTTGAAATTTTAATCATTCTATCTTTGTGGATTTTTGTCTTTTTATATTCTTTCTTTTTTCATTGACTGTTTTATCATCCTTCAAAATTGACCAAAGAAGACATTCAATAGAGTAGAACGTTATGAGCAAAAAGAAGGGCACTATTAGGTGGATTCTATGCATACTAACGTAACGTCATCAAACTCCACTCGAATTTTCACCCCGCGCTCAATGAAATTGAAATGGGTTTCATTGGTGGTAGCAACAATGGCCCAGAGGGGTGCCTGACATAAGCTCATAAACTCGCAATATTGAATACAAATGGATGCGTCCGTCTTGGCTGCGGGCGGGGTGCAAATGAGCCCCACGAACCAACTCTCAGTTCAGGGGTGACCCGCTAAAGTCCCGATATAACGACCCTGATATATAGTCTCAAGGTTCAAAAAACGCCTTTTAGTGTATCAATCAGCTTTAATGAGGTGAGGTGATGAAGAATGAAGATTTTTAAGTTTTGAAAGCGATACTCACTTTTTCTCCCGCTTCCCCGCGCCGGTATCCCGAAATCCTTTTGCAAAGGGGTTGTTGTCGATCTTCAATTGTGTGATCTGAAAAATAAAGATTACATTCTATAGTAATTTCTACAAATTAGGAATCAAAGTCATTCGAATAAATTTTAGGCTTTTGAGTGTAGTTAATATTAACGCATCCTTTGGAATTATTAACAAGCATTAAAAATCTGATCAAATTCGGAAACCGGAATGACTTCTTGTTGGCATAAGAACAAAAGAACTTTGTCTTTTATCTGAATTGCGTTCGGTTTCATTTCTACCCCGTCACGATTCACGAATACGTATAGCCGATATAATCTGGCCCAGTAGCATCGCGTTTCGTGAGAGATAATTAAATGAGGAAAAGGAATCAAAGGGAAAAAAATCGAACAAAGGCGAGCCTTTACGATCGGGCGAATGATATCAAGGAGCGGCGCGTGTGTAAGTGTACCAGAAATAATGCGTACCGAGAACGCGACGATTCCCTGAAATGAAAGCTCTATCGGCGAGAGCAGATATTAATTAGCACGACTGTAAAGTACTACGCGATACGAGATTACACTCGATAGTTTCGGTTTGAATGAAGGAGCAATTGTCCGTACACGTGTTGCAATTGCACAGAAACTAAATGCAGATTTCGAGACCGAATTTTATTTTTAGATGTTCAGATCAAAAGGTCTTGAGGCAAATTTTATGAAATAAAAATAAAATCTGTTTTTCTTGATTGCTAATTCCAAACTTTTCAAATTTATATTCAATTTAATTTTACGGATTACACTCCAGTTGCTTTGAATTAATTTTTTTTCAAATTTAGAGTGTTTCAAATATTTAACATTCTTTCGATATATAATTTAGAGTTTAGAGATTTTAGAATTTTAGTTTTAAAATGGTTAAAAAACACTACGTTTTTGTAGAGCTTGAATTAAAGGATTTTAAACACATTACTTTATTCACTTATTCCACAAAAATTAGGGGTTTCCTAATTCCAGTTCATCATCTTTTCAATCTCTCTAAATTTGATCTGGTTATATTTTCCTTCAATTTCAATTTTAAAGTTAAAGGTAACTAAAATTCAGTAAAAGTGCTGCCTTTTCTTTTACAGTAAGTTTAAATTAACTAATTTCCAATAAAAAATACTAAAATGTGAGTTAAATTTCATTAATTTGAAGTAGAAATACTTACCGCAACTGCACTGAAAATAATTCTAAATCTTAGATAATTTTACCGTATTACCATTTTTTTGCTTTTTTGGAGCTTTAAAATCGAGATGCAGCTTATAATTATGTGCGACTTATATGCATGTAAATACGGTAATTTAGGTGTGAAGAGATTATTGGTCAATTAGTAATTCATTATTCAATATTTGGATATTATTGAAATTAAAACGTAAAATTTTATATTTTTAATCTTCCATGACTGCCTGATGTTGAAATTTGACCACTTTGAAATTTATAAACGAAATTTTGTCTGATTAACTTCGATACAGTTTAAACGAAATGATCTTAAATATAAATAATAATTATTATATTTGCAAAAATAATTATATATCTTCAAAGAAATATTTAAATATATTTCTAAATATAAATTCAATTGAAGTTTGAAGAAATTAAAATTTACTTTTTGAAAGGATTTTCATTTTCGAAGGATGCAATTTAAATTATATATAAAACCAATAAATATTAATACATTTAGTTTTAGATGGATTCGAATTTCTAGACAGTTAAATACAATATTTTTTACTTTTACTGCTATCAAATTTTTACCTTGAATAATCAGTGAAATCAAATTTGAGTTCTTTCTAACTTATAAATTCCATGATTTATTTAAAAAGGATTGCAGGCGATTGTATCAGTGTATCACAAATCAAATATAAATTGTTTTATTTTGGAAACCTTTGCCACACACATTATAAAAATACTACCCCAATGTTACTTAATATTTGTGAATAATTACTTTAATTCTTATTATGTACTGTTTTTTTAGTTGAGAGAATTCACACCAATTCAGTAGAATTTTGACTTAATAATATTAATTTAAAAATAATTTGATCTAAAATCCTGCAATATCCCTATCCGGTTCCTCTGAAATTTGAAAACTTTCAAATTCTGTATTTTGGAATACGGTGGCTTCAAAATCGTAATTCCAACGTTTTCGAAAAATTTGACGAAGTGTCTATACGTGAAAAAAAACCTTGCTATTCGTACCGAAATTTCGTTACACATAAAAACGGCCTGAAATTTAAATACAATCTAATATAAATATTTTTAATGTCAATATAAAATTGCCACAATTTATCACCAGTAATGTGAAAATTGTTGCTTGAATGATGCAACATGTCTATAGTTGAAAAAAATGTTGAAAAATTTTTTATATAATTTTGCATTTGAATGATTATTATTCTTATTTTCTTTCATCCTGGCATCTTTTATGGAGAATTTTGAATGCTTTCAACCTCTTTTAGAGAAAATTGTTCAACTCTCATGTAATTAATATTCAAAGAACTCAAGCAATCTTCAAAAAGCAATCATATTATCCTCTCCCTGATAAAAATAATAATAAAAATAAGATCATGCAGAAAAAAGAAGATTTTTCGATAGAAGAAAAAAATTCGCGATCCTAAATTAAACACCCTGGTTTTCGTTTGATGAAACAATTCTTTCTACTTTAGACTATAAACCATACTTCTGACAATTCAAAAAAATAATATTTTAAAAATTGTATAAAAACTCACCTTTTCGTTTTGATAGGCAGTCACAGCGATAAATTCCGTTTCCTTGAAGACATAACTTCTAAACGTGGAATAAGGG
>CAKNWT010080789.1:0-11333 GCA_932066315.1 Andricus coriarius | reverse complement strand
GCAAAACTGAGGCAAGTTTCCCCAGCGGCATCTATCGCCCAAGAAAATTTTCTAAGTAGTTGCAAAGATGGCAAAACTGCGGCAAGTCTGAAGGAAATTTTAAGAGACGACGCTGGAATTCGATAGAATTTGATAGATACTGCTGGAGAGACTTGCCGCAATTTTTCTATCTTTGCAACTACTTAGAACATTTTCTTGCGAGATAGATGCCGCTGGAAAGAATTGCCGCAGTTTTGCGATCTCTGCAACTACTTAGAGAATTGTCTTGAGCGAGACATGCCGCTGGGGAGACTTGCCACAGTCTTGTCATCTTTAGAACTGCATAGGAAATGTTCTTGGGTGATTGATGCCGCTGGAGAGACTTGCCGCACTTTTGCCATTTTTAGAACTACTCAGACAATTTTCTTGGGTGATAGATGCCGCTAAAGAGACTTGCCGCAGTCTTGCCATCACTGGAACTACTTAGAACATTTTCTTGGGCGATAGATGCCGCTAGGGAGACTTGCCGCAGTTTCGCCATTTTTAGAACTACTCAGACAATTTTCTTGGGTGATAGATACCGCTGAAGAGACTTGCTGCAGTTTCGCTATTTTTAGTATTGCTCAGAAAATTTGCTTGGGGGATAGATGCAGCTGGAGAGACTTGCCGCCGTTTTGGCATCTCTGCAACTAGATAGAAAATTTGCCTGTGTGATAGATGCTGCTGGAGAGACTTGCCGCAGTCTTGCCATTATTGCAACTACTCAGAAAATTTTCTTGGGTGATAGCTGCCGCTGGAGAGACTTGCCGCAGGTTTGCCATTTTTAGAACTACTCAGACAATTTTCTTATGTGATAAATGCCGCTAGGGAGACTTGCCGCTGGTAGGAGATGCAGCAGATGTGACAATCCATAATGGTAGACTTGCCGCAGATGTGGCCATTAGTGCTGTGAGAGGTGCCGCAGTTTTGCCACTTTGATGTGGGCTTGAAAATTTTTCTTGGATGAGCGATGCCGCTGCGGAGACTTGCCGCGGGAGAGACTTGCCGCATGTGAGATGATATGGACCCGTAGAAATGACGAAGCACCAAAAGCACCACAGTGATTCGGCGATTAAAAGCGTAGTTCTACCACGACATAGAGAGGGTAGGGGCATTATAGATGCAGGCGAGATGTTATGCTTTACAACACCATCCGTAAAGCTGATCTTGACTACACGCCCTTGAATTTATCCTCAGAGGAGGCCTTGAATGTCAGGGCAGAAACCATAGAGGAATTAGAAACGCAATGGAAACGGAAAGCCATCCACGGCGAGCACCCCAAAACGTTAGATCAACATGAAGTGGATAGTGAGGCATCCAATATTTGGCTGACAAAGGGGGTCCTGTATCCGGAAACAGAAGGATTTTTTTATTGCGATAAAGGACACGGTTGTCAGCACTAGAAATTATCGCAAACACGTGCTACATCAAGACGTGGTTGACCGGTGTCGATTATGTGGAGATACCAACGAATCCATCGAGCACATTATTGATGGTTGTCGCGTAATGACTCAGTGAGAATATACGCCCAGGCATAATGATGCGGCGGGGATTATACATCAACAGCTTGCCTTAAATCTAGGACTCTTAACAGAATGGATTTTAGTGTACTAAAAACTTTCCTTCTTAGAATACATTTAGCTTGTTCCAAATTATACAGTACATTCATGTTTCAACTGATACAATGGAAGCGAAAGAAAGACGATTGTATTAGCTAGGTAAACCTATTTTAAGATCAAAAATATATGAACATGGATATATGTTTCCAAAATAAAGAGAGAGACTATATAGGGAGGAGAGATCTACAAATACCCGCAGTATTAGATTGGGGTTGCCTCTTATAAGGTCGCATGCAGTCTATCAAATAATTCGGCTCTCAATGTGGGAACGGAGTATGACGCGAGTTTGTTTTTCAAGCTGTTAAGAAGGCGTGGGGCAACGTAGGAGAAGGTAGCTTCTGCTTTAGTGGCATTTACTCGTGGGACAAATAACCTGCCGTCAGATCGTGTTGCAAGCCATTTGAGCGCACGTTTGTTTTCCACAAAAAAAGAGGTCAGCCAGATACATTGACATTTGATCTGCAACAAATGTAATACCAGCGTTTTTCTGTATCAAGAAAATTATAATAGGCTTCGTAATAATGTAAGCATTGAAAAAATTTAATATAGATGAGCAAATAAGACAGAATTATTACTAGATTTTGAAGCATTATGAGGACTGTAACGTAGAGATATAGAAAGTATTAAAAGTAAGAGAGTTTCAGGTTTGTTTCAATTATTCCGTTGTTCTCGAAAACAAATAGACTGCTTAGAGTTTGAGAATCTGGATTCTATAAAATCTCTCTCATTATGATTAAGTCACCATCTTTAATTGCGATAGAGTTATCAAATTAGTTGACTGTGAGGATCCGTGAATAAATTAAGTGAAGTATTTTGGTTGGGGGCGTAGGTCAACGAGTTTTCTATGATGTTGGTATAGTACATAGTAATATCGGTAATAATATGAAATAGTGATAATAATAAATTCACGAAATAATAGTAACTGAATAAGCTTAGGGAAGGAATAAACACATGAAATATAAATTCTGTTAAATAAATAAACGCTAAACCTCAACGAAATAAATTTTAAAATCTACAATGAGCTGTAACAATAAGTATAAGTATTTATTGTACAAACGTACATTTTTATAGCTTAAGGACCTACAATTTTCGCGTAAAATTAAGTTTACTTCTTAGGCCAAATTTTCGGTTTTTAACCTTATATTTCAAAAGTATTAAAAATAAACTTCAATGCTTATTTAAACTATCATACTACAGTCCATGAATTATCAAAATTACTATTTTTTATTGCAAGTCTCATAGCCTTTATCCTCTTTCTCGTTTTTTCAATTATATTAGAACCAAATTAAAAGAACCCAATGAGAAAATTCAACTATTTTTTGTTTAAACTTTATTCTATACAGTTGAAAAGCCTACTATTAAATCCTTGTTTAAGAATTCATTTTTTTGGTTCAAAATTTAATTAGTCTTTTAAAAATTTAACCACTTTTTTCAAAGTCATCCTTTTAGGTTGAAAGTGCGTCTTTTTGCCATGAAAATTGAGTAATTTGCCTAAAATATCTTTTGTTTCTTGACCAAAACATTTTTTCTTTATTGAAATTTTAACTAATGTATAGATGCTACGAACCAGCTTCTGTTATTAATTAATTAATCTTTGAGTTTAAATTTGGGGATGACATTGGTAGAGTGCCAACAGAATTCACTGGTAAGTCGGAGGTACGATAGACCAAGCTAACAGAGTTAGCCTGTTTATTTGATAAGTTTCGTGGGTCCGAGAACTTCCTCCTAGAAGTTCCTCACTTATTAAACATTACTGGTGGAATAGAGACAGGGTATCGATAAAAATGACTGATGTAGATGCATTTTTTTAATTATGTAGCTTTATTTAAAATTTAAGAATGATTTTAGTTTAAACGGACAAGGGGCCAAAGTAACGAGCGAGGGAGAGCGAGAGAGAGAGAGAGAGAGAGCAAATAATCCCTTCCCCAAAACAATTAATGTTTACCGACCTTGTTGGACGAATCCTTCTGGATTCCCTGGATCCGTCTCGCGTCTTCACCCACCACACACGTCACACTCGCGTGCCGCCCGAACGTTTGCCACTTTTGAACTAACAATTTAATTTACTTCCTAATTGAAATTATTTTCGTGTAGTGTTGCCTTAAAAACCTGAAAGCAGCATTAACCCGAGACCAGCACGGAACATGTCGTATGGCCAGTTCAAGCGACTTGTTAGGCAACGTACCACAAAACAAGTTAGCTGAATTGCTAGCCGATGTATTTCGGGATGGTCCACCCACCATAACGATATGTCATGGAAAAGTAGAAGTCCCACCAGAGGAATCTCGGCGGCAACTAATTTCTGAATTCCATGACAATCTTCTGAGCGGGCACAAAGGGGTAACTAAAACATACCTGCGTCTCCGAGAGCGATATATGTGGCCGGGCATGCGAAAAGATGTGACTAATTATATTCGAGAGTGTAATAGTTGTCTCGAAAACAAACTAATACGGGCCCGTACACGCGAGCCCGTGATTATTACGGACACCCCTCTAGGAGTATTCGATAGGGTCTCTCTTGACACCGTCGGCAAACTAGCGACCACCCCTCATAGTAATAGATACATTCTCCCCGCTGCATCCTAACGGACCGCAGAGGAAGCTTTGTCAGTAAACTTATGCGAAAGTTGGAGAAGATATTCGGGGTTAAGCAATTAACCACCACGGGCTATCGTGCCCAGACTAACGGCTCACTAGAACGTAGTCACGTAGTTTTGACAGATTATGTAAAACATTATGCCAATGACTACGACGACTGGGACCGGCTGTTGCCTTTCGCAATGTTTGCATACAACACCTTTGTCCATGAATCAACGAATTTCACCCCGTTTGAATTACTTTATGGACATGTCGCGCGAATGCCCAGTTCGTTCCCTCCTACAGAAAAATTGGAAACCTATGGATCCTATCTTCGAGACCTGATAGTCCGTTTGACAGAAATTCAAAAGATAGCAGCACGAAATATAATCTCGGCAAAAGAGCGCTCAAAATTAAGCTACGATAAGAAATCCCGACCTCTGAATGCCAAGATCGGAGACCGAGTGATTGTTTTCAAGGACGTATGCGAGAATAAGTTCGACAAGCGAGCCACTGGAACTTATACCATCATGGGCTTTACTGAGAATCATAATGTAATTCTCGAAGATGACGATGGTACAAGATTCACAAAGCACGCGGACAAGCTCTTGGTTGATCACTGTTAAGTGCTTTATCCCGTTTTAAAAAGTATATATATATATATATATATGAATATATGTATGTATGTATGCACATATATATTTATATATGTGTGTAGGCGGTTATGCATGTGAATGGGTGCATGTGTATAGATATGTATGTCTGTGTAGATATAGACGTTTATTTTTCGTCGTCTTTCAAGCACTGACTCCTAATTCACTTCAACAGATTTGTTCGTTCAGTGTATTTATTGCCTAGTGCGAACAGTGACAATGTACATGCACGGTCGTCAGCTGACTTCGCTGGTCTTCGCCATCTCATGGATCAGCTCTACGATAGCAGGGAGTACCTATGAGCATCTTCAGTTCCAGGCAAGCACGGGAATATACTACGATTATCAAGGGAAGGTGCGGATGAGGGCTACTAACTGGCGCATTAACACTTTCCTACATGTCAAGAAGATCTACAGCTTCTTGGACGACTACCAAACTAAGGTCAAGACATTACCCAGATATTGTCGACCTATGCTGGAAGAGGAATGCAACCGTGCCATTAACAATTACAATCTCCCACCTAAATTAGACGCAGCCGCTCGGTTGAAGGACATCATTCAACAGGAGTTCGAAGAGCTAACTCGGCATTCAACTAGGAAATCACCCCTCAACTTACCCTCTGCTATTAGGTCAAGAAGAGCGACACCGATGTTGGGGTTCCTCGGCGGATTGGTTGGTCCAGTGGCAGGGCTGCTCACGTATGACGATGGCCAGATTATGAACTCTAAGATCAACGATCTCAACCAGGCCCAAGGTAACCTCTCACGTTTAGTGGGGCAGCAGACTCACTTAGTGCGGTCTCAACTTGAGCACGAACATCAACTCACGACGAAACTAGAGGCTCAACAAAACTGGCTAAAATTAAAGCTGTTATCAACGATATCTCAGGTAAACCAAACAGCCACATCTGCTGATCGAATCACTTATGACCAAGCGCTAAGTCAAAATCTCCATTCCATCGAAGAAGGAATAGACGGTTATCTGCATTCGGCCCACCAACTGTTGGATGCGATACACAAAGCACGGGAAGGAAAATTGCATCCGTCCATTCTAACTTCACAACAACTGGAGCCCATATTTCGGAACATTCAGGACCATGCTCCCAAAGTATCCTTCCCATTGTCAGGCCTACATATCAGTGTATACGAGTTGGCTCAATTGGCTACTATCACCATCTTCTCGGAAAATGGTACTCTTCAAATTATAATGAACACTCCATTGATAGATAAAACGGAATACACTCACTACGAATTACATGCTTTACCCGTTCATGAGCCTATTTTGGGAAACGGCACCAGCACAGCGTATAATCGATCACCATTTACGCATATAGTCCTAGAGGAAAACTAACACACCCATATGCTACTAACCAGAGAAGATCGTCGAAACTGCAAAGACATCCTGGACTATGCCCTCTGTAATGGCCTACTGCCTATCTATGAGGCAACTCAAACATCGTGTGAACTCCAACTGCTACTCAACCCAACTATTTCCTCATTTAAGTTGTGCGACATCCAAGTTTCCTACAACCACATGCCCTTTTGGCAGGTTATACCATCACTCAACGGTTGGATTTATTCTACCATGAGTCAACTGAAAGCAGAGATACGTTGCTTTAAAATAGCCAGCATGAGAATGAGGTTACATGGAGTGGGATTGGTCCGACTATCACCCGGGTGCACTCTAAGGACAGCATTAGTAACATTGCCTGGATTAGAACCCATCGCTGGGACAACCATCAACATCTACGAACCCACTGTCCATTTGAACTTGAACAAATTATCTAATAAATTACTCCAACTCGAATCCATAGGACCCAACACTCACTCTGCAATAGAAACATCGTTAGTGAATGAAAATGACCCCATATACCAGGAGGGCGAGAAGACATTAGATCAATTAAAGCAAAAATTATATGAGTTTAGCTCACAACGGCAAGAGCAAGCAACCCACTCAACCTTAATACATGGATCCTATGCAGGTATAGGATTGCTGGCTTCACTGTTCCTGTTGTATCTTGGTCATTCTAAACTCCTGACTATGGGTGTTCTCTGCTGGACTTGTGTACAGCGAAAACGAACATCAAACGAGACACCTGGATTAACAAGACATGTGGTGTCATCAACGCAAATACATCTCTCGGTACTTTCGTCACTGGATGAGCAAATGAAATCTCTATCACCCTTGAGAGAGAGACGAGAGAATGCTTCTTCGGATAGTTACCCTGTTTCTGCGCCACGAATTCAATTACCAGTGCAGGCTCTTCAACCAGCATAAGTTAATACCCGTGATCCCACCACACCGAGATTTCGAACCACGTCCGTATTGCAACAAGCCTCTGGAGGAACCAACAAATCGTCTATGCCAGTGGAGTGTTATGTGATGTGAAAAAGGGAACGAATTCCCAGTAAAAATATGCCAGTGGTTAGTGGAATGAGAATGGGTTATGCTGAATGGTTATTTCCTCTATTGTAAAGATGAAACGAACTTTGAACTATATTATGGGACACTAACGGGAAAACAATGCGCTTATCTGATGCATTGATAAATTTTAGTATCAGGCTAAGTCAAATAGCAAGCTGACGACGAGGCGGTCTCTCCGGACACTGATAACAGTCGGGAACGATAGTTTACATTCCAGGGAGGGTTTGTTGCGTTAGAAATCGCTGATAATGGATTTCACCTATTAACAGAAGCGAGACAAAGGTGCCTATGCGCAATATAAATAATCCATCTTGTTTCCGTGTAGATTGCCTCTACGTTTTAGCTTATAGCATGTATCTATATTATCTAGCAAACACTGGACCGCGTACCGGGCAAGTGAGAATTAGAGAGAAGAGTCAAAGACACAGCGAAACGTACGGGAAAAGAAACACGTCGAGCGTGAACCTCCTTCTAAGCATATTCTCCGGATACTCGTAGCGATCCGTGCTACCACTAAAATTTGAATAACAAATGCAACTGATATTAAAAACCAAAAAGTTATATAGATTATTTTCTTAACTTTCAACGAACTATCCCTCTCAAGAAATTAAAAACTAAACAAGCTCAAAAAATATTAATAAATTATAGTAACAATCTTCAGGCTTAACGAAAGCGTAGAATCGATATAGTATATTTGGATCAATTGGTCGAATCCAAATTGTATTCAGAATAGGAAGCTAGATGGTTCCGAGTATTGAATAAAGTAAGTTGTAGACGAGCAATAACGGCAATAACTTTATTTATTTATTGATTTAAAATAATCAATAAATTAAAAATCATTATCAACAGAATTTGCAATAATAAACATTTAAATCTAAAAAGACCTATACTCTTGATTATGTATAGGATTCATAATTTTCAATTAATAATTTAAGTGAGCTGCATGCATAGCAACAGTGCACGTGTGCCTTCTAAATGTCTTAATTGCAACAATTTTCAAAAATCAGAAAATAGTGGTCACGCGGAGTGCATCCGGCCGGGACGAAGGTCTCACGCTCGAGGTGCGGACTCAGCTGAAAACCCTACCAAAATCATACCTACTTTGATGGACAAGGTAAATCGCGTTCCGACAACTTTAGCATTCAACGCCGACTTTTCACCGACTTCGGAAGTCAGGTACGCGATCGGAACCCGAGGGTTCCATGCTCCGTTTCGTCTTTTACCCTCGCGTCACTTCGCGATTGCCGTCCGAATATTAAAAATTCAAGTACGCAATAGACCGGGTTTTTTTTGCCGAATCGTTAATAGAGTGAAAATTAAAAAAGCTGTGTGCACCCGGAGATAAGTGAATTCGCGAACTAAGTGAATACAAAGGACTGGAAAGTCAGAAGACTTGGTGTGTGTTGGTCTCCCCTACTGAGACCACAACGGCAGGGGGAAACCAATGACAACACTACACAAAAATAATTTCAATTAGGAAGTAAATTAAATTGTTAGTTCAAAAGTGGCAAACGTTCGGACGGCACGCGAGTGTGACGTGTGTGGTGGGTGAAGGCGCGAGACGAGACCAGGGAATCCGGAAGGATTCGTCCAACAAGGTCGGCAAACATTAATTGTTTTGGGGAAGGGATTATTTGCTCTCTCTCTCTCTCGCTCTCCCTCCCTCGTTACGTTGGCCCCTTTTCCGTTTAAACTAAAATCATTCGTAAATTATAAATAAAGCTACATAATTAGAAAAATGCATCTACATTAGTCATTTTTATCGATACCCTATCTCTATTTTACCACTAATGTTTAATAAGTGAGGAACTTCTAGGAAGAAGTTCACGGACCCACTGAAATTATAAAATAAACAGGCTAACTCTGTTAGCTTGGTCTGTCGTACCTCCGACTTACCAGCGAATTCTTTTGGCACTCTACCAATGTCATCCCCAAATTTAAACTCAAAGATTAATTAATTAATAACGGAAGCTGGTTCGTAACATAGAAGATCTGTGTTTTTTGGTTCAAAAACTTATTTACTTTTGCAGACATTTTTTCTTTATTGTGAAAAATCATTACATTGTTGATGAAATTTGTATTTTCTTTGGTACATGTCATGGTTTGTGGAACGTTATCTCTGCGGATTCTTCCTCGAATGATTTATCCTTTGATAAAAGTATTCTCATTTAGCACTGTACTTGATCAATCAAATCAAGTCCCGTACATGATCTTATTTTGTAGTTCATATTTATTTTCCATGTTTAAAAAAAAAATGTTCAAGTACCGTAGGAATATTTAGAATGTAAATATGTGTCTCTTTTGTCTGTTTTAAATTCTTTCATATGCATTCATTATGAAAAATAATCGCTTTAACTGATATCACGTGTATTTTAATGAAGGTCACTGAATAAGAATAATTATATTTAAATTTCAAATTTTAATGCTGCCAAGCTAATAATGTCTGCAACATAGCTTTTTATTCATAAAAAAATATTGTTGCTTATTCTTCAATAAATGAGATGTACTTTCTGGTGATGCAAGAATTTTTTAGCCTGAGCTTTCTATTATAGTTTGAAGAAAAATTTCAGCAGAGCAGATTTTTATTGAGCTAGCGTTATCCCTGCCAAGGCTTTATTTGAAAGAATCGTTTTAGAAGAATGTGAGAGAAAAATAATCGTTCTTTAATTCAAAGAAGTATTTAGTGGAGTTAAAGAAACATTTATTTCGCAACCAAAATCAGAATCATACAATCCTATTTTCAGTTTTAAAGAAATAATTCCGTGAATATTCCTTTACCAGTAATTCCTATTCAATTTGAGAACTGTCTGTACCCTTGTTTTCATTTTGTCAAGTAAAATGAAAATTCAATCATAAAATATAATTACAAATTTGAAAAATTAAAAATGCTATAAAATTATTCCAGTTGCTTGTAGTATTTTGACCTATTTTTATACAACGATGAAGTAAACATTAAAAATCGAAAAAAATATTTTTCGTAGAAAAATCTCGCTTACGAGATTATTATCTTCGAAAATCAGGAATCTAGAGGTCTTCGTAAAGCTTCGTCTCGCTATGAAGATATCATTAAATAAACAATTAATAGAATAGAATCATTTCAGTCTGTTCTACTTTTCAGTATGTGATCCAATGTATACTTTCGTATTAGAAAAAGAGATTCATTTTAATCCTTCTAACTTGTATCATGTGTACAGGCTTCATAAAACGTACACCGTTTACGCCTTCAAGTAGAGAAAACCAGATTTACGAAATATAAATAACGCAGAAATATGAGTTTTACCCCTCCCAAGCATTTTTCAAATTGTACATATACTGCCTGCAAATTGTAATTCTACGCCAGATTATTTAGTAGTTTCTCTTCACTATATTCTTTTAAAATCAGTTTTTTTTCTTTATATATTTTGAGAAAATGAAGCTCGTTGTTGACTCTTTGTTCTTCTCGTTAGCGATTTTCCTCAACTCTATCGGTAAATATAATAATATAATTTTTTTGAATGTTTAACCAGATTTAGATCTTCATTAGTTTATATATGAAAACACCTTGAAAGTATCGTAACCTTCTTCCAGTTTTAAACCATTTAAAAGTTTGATAATATTTTCTCCAACATAAAATTGAAATAAAGCTGCTGTTCAGCATTTTCAGGGTTTTCCGAGCATAACACCTTACCAATGACCAGTACAATGACCAGTAGAGCGTGAAAAAAAATTTCAGTATTCAAAAATATATATTTATATCTATTTTAAACATTTTGTAAATAATTTCAAAATTTGATATGCTACTCGTTGATCCTGCGATAAATTTTGTATACGTTATGTTTTCGTATCGTACATACTGCCAATTCTATTTGCAGTTTACCAGAAAATTCATCAGAAAAATTATAATTTTTCAAAATTATTCAATAATCTTATTCTTGAAATAGTCACACTCATTTTTTCGAATCGAAGCGCTCAACTTAAAATAAAAAAGACGAAATTTCAAGCCATCAGTTCTTATCCGAAACTCTTTGAATGAAGGTAATTTGTTACATAGAAAAAAAAAAAA
>CAKNWT010080716.1:0-10112 GCA_932066315.1 Andricus coriarius | reverse complement strand
GCACTTACTTCAGCCAAGTAAAATTCACTTGGTACAAGTAATCCTTTTTTTCAGTGTATGAATAAAGTTGTATCCAAATAAAGAAAGAGTCAGTATGTAATCTCAAATCTATAAACTTTAAGGTGCCATTTCATCTATTACACATGTAAAATAATCGAAATTTGTGAATACACGAGATAAAATAAATTATATAGGTATCAAGCCTTCTGACTCGGATAAATAGCAGTCAATTTTCCCGAGTTTGGAGGTTTGATAATTAAAATTATTTTTTATTATTCAAAACTGTAGAACCATGCTTGCTTTTTATATAGATGAAAAGCCTAACTTTTATACTTATAAATATAATAATTTGTACTAAAAAATATACTTTTTAATTATTTATAAAAATAGAGTGTCGGGTAGCCCGGCCATTGAGAAAATCGTAATATTTGGGTACTATTTAAAAAATTGATATTGAATACAAATACTCACCGAAAAAAAATAATTCGTCGCAGGTTCTTGAACTTCCATGAAACGTCATAAGATGTTGTTTGTTGTTATTTTTGGTTATTACTCAATTTTTGACAGAAAACAATTGAAATTGAGCATTAAAAAATCTGGCCTGGTATACACGGCACGAAATGGCCAGAGCTACCCGACTGTGACTTGTTATAAAAAATTGCTACAAATAAGAAAATACTTGAAAATTGTAAACAAAAATTATAGGTCTCATATAGTTCGAGAGTAAATTTATGTATCCCAATAAAAACATCTGATATTTTTTGTATTTTTGGAAATATTTGATAATAAGTTGGGTCCGTATTTTACAAAATGCAAGTACAGCTTATTCCACATCTTGAAGGGCCGGGAGTACCCGACTCTCCCCTATTGGAATAATATTTTTAAATATTCTCTATTATTTAAGATATTCTAATCCTTTTTTACTTTATGATGTCAAGTTATGGAAGATGAAGACGTTCAGTTATCTGCTACCTACACTGTGGTTACTAAATTGTTGGAATTCGACATTTATAAGAGTCATATAAAATCACTGCGAGTTATAGTGGGAGCACTGGTTGCACTCAATTTTGTAGGAGCTCTTGAAAAATTAAAAACTTCACCGCTTTTGCCTTTGATTTTGCATCCAAAGTCAAAAAGCTACAGCTTGTCTAAAACATCAAATAAGTCTGACGTCTTGAAGTCCTTCCGATATCAACAGTTACAGGTATGCAATTCCAAATATATATAAAAAATAAAGGGTCACATTTCATATCATATATTTTCAATTTTTGACTTGATATTGTAATACATTCATAAGCAAATGGACTATTTTTTTGTATTTTTTATGCATATCTATGAAGATTTTGCTAACAGTTACAATTTAATTTTTTCAAATTAATACATTACCAATTTTTTTTAACCATTTACGCGGTTTCAAAATACAAATTTTATTTAAAAAAGAATTTTATAAATAATAAAATATTTTTTGCATCAATACAATAATTTTAATATTAAACTTTTAGGAAAATCTTGATTACGAGCAATTGACAGCTGTCTTGAAAATCACGAAAGCCATCCAAAGTGTGGAACCAAAGATCTCCTTAATTGAAGGTCCCCCAGGTAAATTTTGTTTTAATAAAATAATTAACAGAGAATTTTCAATAAAATGAATAGGGAAACTAATTATTGCATCTTGTAGAGGACGGGAAACTGAGTTTATGTTTACATGAAATGAATCTCATGTTTAATTATTTTTTTATTTCGTTAAAAAAAACGGAGAAGAAACTTGCAGGAATGGCAGCTTTTGTGATTGGTGTGACGTCAGTTATGCGGGAAGTTTTTGCCAGTGATTGGCTAATCAGTATTTCGGAAAACATATTGCTTGTCGTATTCAATTTTTTTATATCTATACTTACTGTGCCAACATTATTTTATTGTTATTTATAATGTCAAACATTTTCAATGATGGAAGGTTGTTCCGAGCGACCAACAGGTTCAACCCAAGCATTTCTTTATTTTTATTGGCGTTGCAGAGCAAAATAAATGTTCGTTTTACCGCATTGGGGCGCGAAGCAATATTTTGGTAATCCATAATTGAAGCAGAGGAAGCTAAACGGTACTAATTCTTCCAAAATCATACTTTCTCGCTTTTTTGAACCTATTTCAGTGAAAAATTCACATTTACTTTTTTTTACTTAATGTTTAGTATTTTATTGCATTCGAATATTTTAGAATTTCAAATAATTTAAACTAAAATGAATTAATTGTACTAAAATATTCATTTTTCAACAATTCAACGGTCATTATAGGATTTTGACAAGTATTTAACAATTGAAAAAATTATTATAAAAATAGGAAAATATTGTACTAATACTTTTTTTTTTGTTTTGTTTGTTTGTATAGTGCATGTATGTATGAATATGTTATTCGCTCCCTTTTACGGTGAATTGAGAGCCTCCGCTCTCTTCACAGTACTTTATAAACCGCTTATACTACCTTAATCATACTTCCGACTAAATAATACTTTTATAGTTTATACTTATACTACGTAGTATAATTATAAACTATAATGATGTAAGGTACCGTACAGTATTATAGGCTATCGCTTTATCTTAAAATTACTCTAAAATTCGCTGTGCGCACGAGAGAGCTTTCGGGGCTTCCGTTTCCTCTCACCATTCTCGTTATCTTCTTCTTTCTTTTTTTTTCCACACTCCCCCCGAGGGGGGGGGGGGGAATTAGCCTAGGTTTGGAGCCATTCTCGTTATGAATGCGGTATTTTAGTTTAAGACCCTTGCATATGATTACCATTTTGGCCATTCCCTAATACATGCCCCTTACTTTCTCTCCTCTCTACCAACCTTATCATGCAGCTTGGCCCACACTCTCAATACCAGCTTCATTGCCACTACATCACTCTAAAACGTGCCCCCAGGATTCGCATACTCTACATTTTGTTCCCTCTTCATCCAACCAGTATCTATACTCTTTCATTCCTTCTCCCATCCAGCATTGTATAATGTTGTACCATTAATTAATTATTTTCCTTTTTCCATCTGCTATACCTCGATTCTACGATTTTCCTCCATCTCTCCTTTCCCTCATTAACTGCCAGTTCATTCTCTATTTCTTGCCAAACTCTAACGCCCACTCTTATACCACATTCTCTCTTCTGTGGTCTCTCTTCCTTCCACCTTGATCTTTCTCTGTTACCCCTCGTATCTTTGTTTACAATTTTGTGTAGACATATTTGTGTTCAGCGTGTCTCATTTTTGAGACGGAGGCAGACTTCAATTTATGTCTTGGAGACAAGTTTCCATGTCTTGAAGACATATATTTATATTTTCAGCCGAACTTGTATGACTCCAAGACGAGCGGCTTATAACTTTGAGCATATACCTGCCCTGATAAAAAGGGTCATTCTGACTGTCATAAAAGCTAATCTTTGTTAATAATGAAGTAATATTGTATATTTTTACAAAATATATGTATTAAATCAATTCATTTACGGATTTTCATTTATATTTTACTTGTTTGACGAAGATACCGAAAATGTTGTTTGTTTTTACGTATTTCGAACGGCTTAGGAGATCCTTATAGAAAATTACAATTTGAATTTTGTTGAAGAAAATTTTCTTGGATTAAAGTCGTTCAGACCCACAGATTCTGAATTTTTTAATTAAAAATAACTATTTTAATAATTACAAATTTTTCATATATCAATTTTAATCCCTCGCATCTGTTAACAGTCTCATTTCTGAGTCCAAAAAGGTTCGTCTTGAGACAAGTTTACGCCGACTTGAAATAACCCTGCTAAGACCATAAAAGTAAGACATTATCTGATGTCTCGTCTCATTTTTGAGACGCAGCCAGACACCGATGTTTTAGAGACGAACTCAAGACATCACCAAGTCGAACTCAAGTCGAAGCATTTTTACTCGGGCTAGTTCATCCCTCAACATGTATCCTGGGCAGCGCCAGCTCACGCCCATGACCTATCTCAGGAATCTCTCCTACAAACTTTCCACTCTCTTGTGCTCCTTCCATCCCCAGATCTCCACTCCGTAGCTTAGTATTGACCACACTAAAGCATCAAACATTCAAACTCTAATCTTTCAATCCTTATAAAACCTAATTTTACCTATACCCCACACTTGCCCCATTACTTTGCTTGCACATTCTATGCTTCTCCTCACCTGTAGCTCAACTGTTCCTTTCTCTTCAAACCAGAAACCTGGGTAACTAAATTCCTCCACCTGTATCAATTTTCTTCCTTATTGTTTCTTCTGCCAAACTTTAATCTACCACCGTCTCTCTTATGCTATAAACGTCATTTCCCCGTTTTCATCTCCCTTGATATTTCCATTACATGAATAGTGTTATTTGTTTATAAAATAAATAAAAATATGTATTTCAGATGATTTACTAAACGACCTATGTACTATTTTTATTTATAATACTAAAAAGGTAAACGGTGTTAAGTCCATCGTCATTTCCATTCGATTATTACATGGACATGTAGCGTCATCTATTTTTCACACAATGGTTATTAAACTAATCCATCCACTTACACAACAACAAAATTATTTATTCAATCGCTTGTAAATTGTTTCTCTAAAAGTTTGTTTTACTTCTCCTATAAAATTTGGTTGATTGGACTAAGCACCGCTTAGTTTTTCGCGATTCAATTTTATTTATGTAAACAATAAAACCTCTAGTAAGGACGTCACAAAATCTCCACTCCTTAACCCGGCGTCATGAGGGTGGAAAAGTGTTACACGGGCGTATGGGTGGGTCATATAGACCCGCTTATTATATATGCATTACACCAGTACTTTATTAATAAAAAAGGTAATATGCAGCTCCAGCTACTGAGAAGAACGGCAACGTCGCACGCTTGGTAACCAAACTTTAAGCAAAATAAAATGTGCCGGGTCTCACGGACCCAACCCCCATGACTCCGGGTTATAATGTAGTATTCCAAATCGGCATTTTTAACCATTTTTAAATAAGTGAGAAGTACTTCAAATTAAAAAAGCAAGCGTTTTTAATTGCTATTTAGATCATCAACTTTGAAATACAAAAATATAGCAAATTCTCTATTACATGTATAATCTTCAGAATTTAATCAGATTCATTATCAGGCACTGGAAAGACAAATATTGCTACCAATATTATCTTGCGACTTCTTGCAATGCAAGAAGACTTTGAGGTACAGGATCAGCCCACGCGGATATTGGTATGCGCTGGATCAAAATCTGAAATTGACGAAATACTATTCAGACTTTCGACTGAAAAGAAGCGTTTGGGTAAGAAGAGTTTTGCATTTTATTATAATGTTAATAAATTGATAAAAAAAGGAAGCCTCTTCAAAGTAAGTTTCAATTTCAGAAAATAAGTGGACGGAAACGACTTTTCGTTTATAAAAAACCAAAAGAATTGATTAAACTCGTTTTTGAAATTACGTACAAATGAATTTTCCAATGGTCAACAAATAAGTCACAAGGTCATTTGGGCTTTTTTTTGCTTAGTTTCTGCAATTAAAACGAAATTGGCTATGTGCAAAACCTTGAAACGAAGTTGAAAATGACTCAGCACACGCGGTAGAGAAGTCAAAAATTGTGTACAAAAAAATGTGTATGGTAACATATGAGGAACATACTAACAAATATATAAATTTAACTTTTAGGCGAATAAAGATTACGAGGATTCAGAAAATAAAGAATTATAAATAACTTTTATTGTTTGTGACCTAGCAAGTTCTTTTTAAGTGGTTATACAAAAATTATGATTTTAAATGTGTGCAAATTTAACATGTAACCCCAGTTTTTAGTCACAACGAAAGTGAAGAATATAATCGTAAAAGTAAATGAGAGAAAAGGAAAAGTTTCTGTCTTATTACCTGTCCAAATTCACAAATAAATGCACCATCGGGGTAAAGGCCTGAACGGGAGTTAAATAAAATTTTCATGAACGTCTCAGATCTTTCCAGGATCTTTGAGTAGAACATAAATAGGGATGTTGTGGACAAAAATGGAAATATTTCGTCGAACTCTGTCAAAATAAAACTGGTTTAAAGGTTTTTTATACCTTGCTTTCACTAATTTCGTAGCTAAAGCGGCTTTCAAGTACTTTTATTAAAGTTACGTATCAGCGAATCTTTACATTAATTTTTGATTCAAAGCGCTTTATTTAAACAAAATTTTCCCGCTTATCCGGTGTCGCTATTTTATTTTTAGACAGCCACATAATTTTTTTAAGGTCAAAAAATGGTCTGGCTTTACGCAATTTTCAAAAAATTCCTACAATTTTTTAAAACGAGCTAACGAAACCAGATAAGCGGGAAAATTTTGTTTGAATCAAGTACTTTTAGCGAAAAAACACGTCCATTGACTGCACATTTTGTTTCTAATTCAAATTTAATTGATACAGTCGCTATACGAAAATGTCGTTTTTACCTGCCTTCTTTTCGGACTCTTTTTGAACGAATGCAGCTTAATTTTCGTAAACTTTTTGTTTGTTTGTACTCTTGCTCGTAAGAATTGTTCGATTTAAAAACACTGAAAATTCTTGCATTTAGTTATAATGGAAATCATCTCTCCTGATCAAAAAAAGGATAAACATAAATGATCAAAAACCAATGATATGCTTGCCTGTTTACGTTCGTAAATTATTTTTATCCACAATTTGTCTGATGATAATATTTATTTGGGATTCTATAATGAACAAGCAATGGAATCCGTTCATCATGACTTTAAAATTACGTGGGAGAAGTATGAAGTTGGAAGAGCGAATTCTAATTATGATGAACAATTATTGTGGGCTGTTTGTGAATACAACTCTTCTCATATTTAAGTTTTTTTCTCTTTTAAAATATACAGATAAATCAAAAAACTTCAATTAAGTTGCAGTGCTCGAGAATTCATTTCTCAAATTAGTATACAAAATGATATGATGATATGAATCTTCTTTAAATAAATCCATAAGTTAACAGCTTAATCGAGTTATTATTATTTTCACTGCAATATAAAGGCTAAATTATAATGATCAAATAAAATTCAATAACATTAAGATTTAAGAAAAGTGATGACGAAGAAATTCTCAATTTATAAAAATTAACCGAAAAAAAAATATGAAAATTAAGCTGCCGTCGTTCAAAAAGAGTACGAAAAGAAGGCAGTTAAAAACGACATTCTCGTATATAGCGACTGTATCAATTAAATTTGAATTAGAAATAAATGTGCAATCAATGGACGTGTATTTTTCGCTAAAAGTATTGATTCAAACAAAGTTTTTCCGCTTATGTGGTTTCGTTAGCTCGTTTTGAAAAATTGTGCAAATTTTTTGAAAATCGTGTGAAACCAGACAATTTTTTCACCTTAAAAAAATTATGTAGCTGTCTAAAAATAAAAAAGCGACACCGGATAAGCGGGAAAATTTTGTTTAAATAAAGCGCTTTGACCCAAAAAATGAATGTAGAGGCTCGCTGATGCGTAACTTTAATAAAAGTATTTGAAAGCCGCTTTAGCTACGAAATTAGTGAAAGCAAGGTATAAAAAACCTTTAAACCAGTTTTATTTTTACAGAGCTCGATGAAATATTTCCATTTTTGTCCAAAACATCCCTATTTATGTTCTACTCAAAGATCCTGCAAAGATTTGAGAAGTGCATGAAAATTTTGGGTCCCTATCATCTCACATGCGGCAAGTCTCTCTGCGGCATGTCACAACTGCGGCATCTCTACCTAGCGGCATCTCTCACTAGTGAAAAGGGATTCGACCAATATTATTTCTGTGGCCAGTCACAGGGGTACCTTGCCCTCCCCCCTCCCACGAGACGTTGGAAAAGGGGTAGGGGTTTGACCAACATTATTTCTTTGGCCAATCACAGGGGCGCGATGAGAGATGCCGAAAAAATGTCAATTTCACTGTAAGAAATGCCGCGCGGGAGAGAAGCCGCTAGATAGAGATGCCACTAGATAGAGATGCCACAGTTGTGACATGCCGCAGAGAGGTTTGCCGCATGTGAGATGGCATGGTCCCAAAATTTTATTCAACTCCCTTTCAGGCACGCGGTGAACGTCTTCTGCTAAAAACTGTGAAAACTTTCCTTGAATCAAAATATTTTATAAGTCCCTTTACTGTATTGACTCCCATCTTTTTTAAATTCTATTTTATATTTATTTCTGCGTATTTTAACATTTTGTGTTTATTTTTATTCTTAAGTCATTATAAAAAACTAAAATGCTTGCTTATTTCACAGTTGTCCAAAAGGTTGACGTGCACATACTCAATAGGAAAAGTGTTTTGTTTCATGAGAAATTAACTAAAAGTCATTAATGTTTCGTATTTTTTTTCCTAATAAGGCCTGGTTATACTTTTGCAGGTATGGATTACAAAATGGTTCGAGTTGGCAATCCTGATAAGGTTCAGGAACGAGTTAAAGAATTCACCTTGCGAAAGCTATCCATAAGTTATACGGGAGTGAAGAAGGATGTGAGAGAATAATAACACTTTTTTCACATCACTTATCATTTTTATCCATTATCATTCATTTTTAATGCTTGTTTGGTTTTAGGACATTGAAATGGATCCTTCGGAATACTCGCGCAATTTGGATTCTTTGGAAAAGATCATATTAACCAATGCAAACGTCATATTTTGCACTCTATCCATGTGCTTATCTGAACTTATGACTTCAGTCTTTGGGTATGTTTTGATTTTACCAATTTAATAATAAAAAATCTATAATATCATTTTAAAGTGCTTGGAACGTTACATTAACTTGTCAAAAGTATTTTTAAATTCGTTACTATTATTTTTGGGAAAAAATTAATTTTTTACTGTTGCTGTTACTCGAAGTGTTCAGCTACTATCGTTGCTTTATTGTTATTTTCATGCTTTATAATCTAGATGACTTTATTTAATTTAAAAAACTGTTCAGTGCTAAAAGTGACATTAGTTGAAAAATGCAATTTTTTAGGAGAGTGTAATGAATATTTCGTTTTGGTTTCAAATAATTGAAAAATGATTTAATTGCTTAAAAAACGGTCCAGGACAAAATATAAAAAGGTACACTTAGATATTTCGGAGAAGAGTCCAAAGGTGTTTTCAGTTTTTCTTTCGGGCGCTTAGTTTGTTTATAATTAATTACAAAAATTTGAAATCCATATATATATATATATATATATGTATGTATGTATGTATGTATAGGAAACTTCAGGGTCGTAGAAATACGGGTTAAAGACGGGCCTATTGAATCGAATTGGTAAGACGCATAACCAACGCGCTGGGCATAAAGAATCCGTTATAAATATATATCAATGAACACTTGAGATCGCTCATTCGAGTCTCGAGGCATGCAGTTTTTATTAATTTTTTCCGAAATTACCTTGACCTCAAATTAGGGCGAATTGACGCACATTCAATTCGTGCTGGCTCAATTCGTTTCAACGAATCAGAAAGAAAGATTCTGGCGAATTCAAATAGTTATTGAAGCTGCTTGTTTTAGCCGTCTTTATTTTTACAATTTGAAGCAGTAATGCTGACTTCAGGTTTTGCATATTTTGAGACCACTACCTCATACAGTATCAAAAACTATTCAAATTGTTTCTTGTACCATGCGAATACACCTAACTTTTACATGTAAATTACCTGCGTAATTTACGTCCCTAGTTTTTGACATGTAAATTACGTTTTTAAGATGGCAACTGCGCTTATATAGAAAATAAACATAACCTCATTCTTTAATACACTGAAGACACTGACTGACTTGCTGGACAGCTTCTTAATTTATTACAAAATGTTTAGAGGTGGCAGACCCAGAAATTGCTTTTGGGAGGAGTTAAATTTTATTTTAAACAGGAAAAATGGCAAAAATTTTGTTTTTTGCCCCGGGTGCAATCCTTTGATTTACTCATTTTTTAAATTTTATAACAAATAATTCATTTATCTCGCACGTTATGCATTCCGGAATGAATGAGGTTATATTATGCTCCGTTTCCTCACCCGCCACCGCCTCTCACCATTCAAGTCCGCCATTTTTTACGTTTATTACATTTTTTACGTATAATACGTAAAATACGTATTATACGTATAAAAGTTCGAGTTACGCGTAGCCGTGCAAACCCCCCC